>JAODAL010016430.1:0-80706 GCA_025379985.1 Phyllomedusa bahiana
GTTTAAAGCATGGATAATGAGTCTGGGATGTGGTTAAAATCGTAACAGTTTGTAGGTTAGCATCGGGACAACATGACAACAAGAAAGAAACAGAAGAGAAATAGATACACTAGTGGAAAGACATTGTGGGTGTTTTAAGTATAAAGAAAAAAAAAGTACAAAATATACACATAGTACACAGTTTCCGAGAAAAATATTTTGGAACCAAGTGAAAATTCATCCGGAATGTATTATTTAGGTGTAATAATTGAAAAGAATAATATTGAACCATTTATATACAGAACCAATATGTTCCACAGTTTAAATTAAACAACATTTCTGTATCTCACTCACTAGGCCAACAGAAAAAAACCCTCAGCAGTGGTCTATATGTTAGAAAGAAGAAGGCCATGTGTAGAAGTCTATATGTTAGAGAGGAGGGGATATGAAAAGCCATCTATATGTAAGAGAGGAGATGGCCATGAGCAGCATTCCATATGTAGAATGAATGGGGCATTTACGACGGTCTATATGTGACTGAGGAGGGGCTGGAGCAACAGTCTATATGTAACAGAGGAGGAGGCTGGAGCACTGGTCTATATGTAAAAGTGGAGTGGAGCATGTATGACATATTAATCGTGCATCTGCAGGAATTGACCCACACCAACTTTGCAGTCAGTCTTGGGGGCTGTATTCTCCCTGTAGCTAGGGTTAATATAGGGCTACAGGGAAATCAACATTTTTGGAAAGAATGCACAAAATTAAGGTTTTTTTTCTGAATTAAGGGCCACATGTATGAATCCCGCCGGGTCGGGGCGCACCTTTCCGCCAGTTTTCCGGCGGAATCTGCGCCTAATTTATGTCGGGGCCGGGGCGCACTCATACATCCTATGTAAAGTCCGCCGCGCCTCGCCTGTGTTTTAGGCGCAGTGCGGGTCCGAGGCGCAGTGCGGCGCTGCGCCTATGATTCGGCGCCAGAGGAAGTGCGGTCATACATGCGGGGAAAAGTCTGCCGCGCCTGGCCAGTGTTTTAGGCGCAGTGGGGGGACTGGAGGCGCAGAGCGGGGCTGCGCCTAAGATTCGCCGCCGGAGGTAGCGCACTCATACATGCGGGGAAAAGTTCCCTGCGCCTCGCCAGTGTGTGTGGGGCACAGTGCGGGGACATGGGCGCAATGCGGGACTTAGGCGCCGTGCGGGACTGCGCCGAAAAACAGTTCCGATGCAAAACAGGCTGGAAAACAGCGAGAAATCATTCCAGATGTTGGTGCGGATATGAATCAAAAATCGCCTTTATAAAGGCGTTCAAAATTTTTCCCGGAAAGAGCTGAAACCGAAAAAATAAAAAATACATAAAACAAAATCACTTTCCAATATTCTAATTCAAGAATTAGGATATTGGAAATTGCCGGGAAATACAGTAATTCAAATTCAGAAATATCAATAAAATCATGTTTATTTCTTTCTTTTCGTTAGCCAAGGATCAATAGTATGGGTGCAACGAAAATAAAGAAATAAACATGATTTTAGTGATTTAATATTTTTTTTTCGTTACCCCCATATTATCATTCATTCTATATACACATCAGGACCACTTCTGGAGTCTTATAATTTGATTTCGGCCGTGTACAGTTTGATTTCAGATTGCATTAGAAAACCCGTAGGAGCGTCGCTCGCTCTCCCATTGGTCCAAATAACGGCGCCTCTTTTAACTTAGCCAATCACAGAGCGCGCTCAGAATTTCTTTTCCCCATAGAACTCTATAAGAAAGTAGCTCGCGCTCTGAATGGCTAAGCTGGACGAGCCCCCGCCGCTTCAACCAATCAGCTCGTTTCTGCATTTTTACTGTATTTTGAACTGTCCCGCCTTTGAATATGATTGGTCAATTTTTCTCCATAGGATATAATGGGACATTGTCGCTCCTATTCTGATTGGTCAATTCTCCTCCATAGGTTATAATGGGACATTGTCACTCCTATTCTGATTGGCTGGTTTATGCAGTTTGCAATTTGAATTACTGTATTTCCCGGCAATTCTCTCTATTGCAATTCCCTATGTAGCGCCGGTCTCGGCGACAAACGCGGTGTTAGGGATTTTAACTGCCTTTATTTGTAAAGAAGGTTTTCTCTTTATCTGATAATGTTTTACATTTAATAAAAATAATTTTTTTGATTAATACTTCATGCCGCACGGCGCTGAGCGCCGAGATTTCAGTGCGCCCATCTCTCCATAGACTATAATGGGGAAGTAGCTCGCGCTCTGATTGGCTGGGATAGCCCCAACACCCCTAGCTCAGCCAATCCCGTTCTTTTCTGTCTTTTTACTGTATTTTGAATTATCCCGCCGTGGATTCTGATTGGTCTAAACTTCTCCATAGACTAGAATGGGTCAATCCTTCCCCATAGGTTTTAATGGTAACTGTCGCTCCTATTCTGATTGGCCGGTTTATGCCGACCAATGAGAATAGCTTTCAGATTTGGAATTACTGTATTTCCCGGCAATTTAACAATATAAATAATTCTTGATATTTGTGCCGTTCTGGAGTTTTGGAAATTTGATTTTTTTTTAAATTTGTTTTTTTTTATTTTCAGCTCTTTTCTGACACTGTTTTCGCCTTTATGAAGGCGATTTTTTTCGGAATCATACTCCTGCTGCACGAAGCGGAGCGCCGAGATTTCTGTCGCGATCTTCTATCTGCTTCCTCGCATGTTCCAATCCTGCTTCACTTCGCCTCGGCCGGAGGATTTAGACCAAAAAAAAACCTGGTCTGCTTGTCGGAGCTGCCGAGCGCTGCACTGCGCCTCGCTTTGCCGACTCGCCATCGTACACGCCTCGGGGTTTTTCGAGCGCGCCGCGTCCCGCCCCGGAACGCCTACCCCACCTCACACCGCGCCCACTGCCCGCCACTTCATGCGGGGCACAGCTGAAAGTGGCGAACGCTGCGCCTATCACTGAATCCCCGCGTCCGACAGGGGGATTCGGGCTGGGAGGCGCAGTATACGCCAAAAAACGGGCGAAAAGCCCGATCATACATGTCGCCCTAAGTTTTCCGTGGTTCTGTCCATGAGCATGGATATTTACATATTGTATATATAGATTAGTCATTGTCCTGGCAAAAGATCTCTGCCCTCAAGTTGATGCACTTTCTGATACGATTGCTGTTCTTGGAGTTGTTATAATGTGTCCTTTGGCTACATCACACACTGATGACCGCCTCATTGTAAATTATGTCCTGCGGAATCTGATGATGAATGCCACACAACTCCAGGCACATTTAAGGTAGATGTGAGACACCCAAGATTCACTTATAAATAGATAAAGTATATAAAATATATTTATATATATATATAATATATATATATAAATATATAATATATATATTTTATAACATAAAATACACACATACAGTTGAAACCAGAAGTTTACATACACTATATAAAAAAATATATGCATTTTTTTCTCACTATCTGACATGAAATCAGGGTAAACCTTACCCGTTTTAGATTAATTAGGATTACAAAAATGATTTATAGTTGCCAAATGCTAGAATAATGAGAGATAATTTTTTTAAGGCATTTTTATTACTTTCTGCAATGTCAAAAGTTTACATACATTTCATTAGTATTTGGTAGCATTGCCCTTAAACTGTATGAACTGGGTCAAATGTTTTGGAAATCCTTTAACAATCTACTCACAATAGTTAGTATGAATTTAGGGAAATTCCTACAGACACAACTGTTGACAGCAATATTTGAAAATCTCCTTGCTCGCACCTGCCTTTTCAGTTTTTCCCATAAATTTTCAATAGGATTGAGATCAACGCTTTGTGATGGCCACTCCAAAACATTGACTTGGTTATCCTTAAGCCACTTTGTAACCAGTTTGGTAGTATGCTTCGGGTCATTGTCCAATTGGAAGACCCATTTCTGCCCAAGCTTTAACGTCATGGCTGATGTCTTGAGATGTTGCTTCAGTATTGCCACATAATCTTCTTTCCACATAATGGCATTTTGTGATGTACACCAGTCCCTCCCGCAGCAAAACAACCCACAACATGATGCTGCCACCCCTGTGTTTCACAGTTAGGATGGTGTTCTTAGGCTTCCAAGCTTCTCCCTTTTTCCTCAACAATGGTCATTAATTCCAAACAGTTTTTTAGTTTTGTCAGATCGCAGGAAATGTCTCCAAAAAATGTAGGTCTTTGTTCCTGTGTGCATTTTCAAACATTAATCTTGCTTTTATATGTTTCTTTTGGAGTGATGGCTTTTTCCTGGCAGAGTGGACATTCAGCCCATGTTGATACAGTACTTGTTTCACGGTGGATAATGACACAATCTTATCAGCTTCCGCTGCATCTTCACAAGGTCTTTTGCTTTTGTTCTTAGGTTGATATGCAAATGTAGGACCAAAGCAGGTTCATCTCTGAGACACAGAACCGGTCTCCTCCCTGAACAGTATGATGACTGGATATTCCCATCTTGTTTGTACTAGCTTATAATTGTTTGTACAGATGAACGAGACACCTTCAGGTATCTGGAAATTGCACCCAAGGATGAACCATACTGGTGCAAGTTCACTATTCTCTTCTTCATATCTTGGCTGATTTCTTTAGACTTTCCCATGATGTAATAAAAATGCCTTAAAAAAATCTCTCTTTCATATTATTCTGGCATTTCGCAAATATAAATAATGTTGGTAATCCTAATTGACCTAAAATGGGTAAGGTTTATTCTGATTTCATGTCAGACATTGAGAAAAACAAGCATAGGTGTCTTTTTATATAGTGTATGTAAACCCTCTGTTTTCAACTGTACAGATAGATGGGTAGTTAGATACAGTGGGGAAAATAAGTATTTGATACACTAGCGATTTTGTAAGTTTTGCCACCTACAAAGAATGGAAAGGTCTGTAATTTTTATCATAGGTACACATCAACTGTGAGAGACAGAATCTAAAAAAAATCCAGAAAATCCCATTGTACGATTTTTAAATAATTAATTATCATTTCATTTCATTAAATAAGTATATGATTAACTGTCAGCCAGCAAAAATTCTGGTTCTCACAGACCTGTTACTTTTTCTTTAAGAAGCCCTCCTACTCTGCACTTATTATCTATATTAATTGCACTTATTTAAACTGGTTACCTGTCCTCACATTCAATCAATCACACTCCAACCTCTCCACCATGGCCAAGACCAAAAAGCTGTCTAAGGATCTCAGCAAAAAATTAGACCTGCACAAGGCCGGGATGAACTACAGGACAGTAGGCAAGCAGCTTGCTGAGAAGGCAAAAACTGTTGGTGCAATTATTAAAAAATGGAAGAAAGATGACTGTAAATTTTCCTCGGTCTGGGGCTCCATGCAAGATGTTGCCTTGTGGGGTAAGGACAACTCTGAGAAAGGTCAGGAATCAGCCCAGAACTACACAGGAGGACTTGGTCAATGACCTGAATAGAGCTGGGACCACAGTCTCAAAGATTACCATATTAACACTCTATGTCCAGGCCCATTTCAAGTTCGCCAATGATCTTTTGGATGAACTAGAGGAGGCATGGGTGAAGGTCAAGTGGTCAGATAAGACCAAAATTGAACTTTTTGGTATCAACTCCACTCACCATGTTTGGAGCAAAAAGAAGGATTCGTACAACCCCAAGAACACCGTCCCAACTATGAAGCATGGAGGTGGAAACATCATACTTTGGGGTGATTTTCTGCAAAGGTAACAGAACAACTGCACCATATTGAAGGGAGGATGGATGGGACCTTGTATGGCAAGATTTTGTTCAAAACCTCCTCCCCTCAGTAAGAGCACTGAAGATGGCTTGTGGCTGGGTCTTCCAGAAGGACAATGACCCAAAACACACGCAGCCAAGGCAACTAAGGCTCAGTATGAAGAATTTCAAGGTCCTGGAGTGGCCTAGCCAGTCTCCAGACCTGAACCCAATCAAAACACTTTGGAGGGAGCTGAAATTCAATGTATCCTAGTGAGAGCCCTAAAACCTGAAAGACCTGGAGAAGATCTGAATAGAGGAATGGACCAAAATCCCTGCTGCAGTGTGTGTAAGAACTACAGGAAACATCTGACCTCTGTAATTGTTTTCTGTACCAAATATTAAGTTCTGTTGTTCTATTATATCAAATACTTACTTCATGCAATAAAATGCAAATTAATTATTTAAAAATACAATGTGATTTTCTGGATTTTTTTTTAGATTATCTCACAGCTCAAGTGTACCTGCAATAAAAATTACAGACCTCTCCATCTTTGAAAGTGGGACAACTTCAAAATCACCAGTGTATCCAATACTTATTTTCCCCACTATCTATCTATCTATCTATCTATCTATCTATCTATCTATCTATCTATCTTTATATGTATGTCTGTGTTGCCATATTTAGCTTGAGACCTTGGGAAAAACTTAGAAAAACATGTTTATTTATGTGGAAATGGATGTCAAAAAACTTGCACTTTTTGTAAAGTTTTCTTCAGCAAAGAAAAATAAGCCCTCTTAAGGCTGTCTTGTTTTACATGAGTTTTTGGATGGACCTCAGTTTGAACTTTCTCCTTAATTTTTGCTCACACTATTGTATCCATCTCTGACATTTGAGGCATGTACAATTACAGTTTCCATGTAGCCTGTGTCATCTGCTGCCAAACATCCAAACAGCTTGTTGACTAGTATCAAACTGTAGGATGAACTGTTGAAAGTTTTTTGGAAATCTCATTTCCTTTTTATCAGTCAACATAAAAGGATTTGCCAATTCCAAAAGTAAAAAAAATTGAAGCATCATTGTTATCCTGTAGCGAGAAAATTTAATTGGATAGAAACATGGATCTTTTTAAAGATTTTCATTTAGAAAATTCGAAACAGTTTAGTTTAGTTCACGGTGTGTCAGGTTTCAAAATTCTAAAACAGGTTTTTCAAATCTATATCTCGGAATATACCTTATGATAAATGCACCAAGACAAAGTACACAGAATATGTTATTGCCAAAGGGGCATAGTTACTATGACAACTATGACAAAATTCTAGGGCAGTTTGCACCAATACAGCCATAGATTATATGCCTTACACCACTTTAACTATACATTTCAGACAGGTTGATTGCATCATGTCTGACAAAGCAGTCTTTCTTTGTGGAAAGGACATATTGTCATGGAAAAAGGTGTGACTTTGCATGCAACACTGTGCCAAAACGTAGTTGCAATTCTTGCTACCAACTAATGAGTAGTATAAATTTAAACAAAAGTGTCTGAAATGCACCAGAGGGGCCACGGCACAAGAGTAGGGGCAACACATGGAAGTGAGGATATGAAAGAAGTGACCGAGAAAAGAAAACTGCAAAGCAAAAAAAGAAAACAGTGAAGTAAAGAAAATAGAAAACAAAGAGGTAGAATGAAACAAATATGGACCATGCTTCTCAGTGAATGGATCCCCATGTGCACTCTGTGGAAACAGAACTTCCACTTCCTTCTCCATCCCACTTCCGCACTCCACTGCTGCATGCACCAAGCTGTCCCCATCTTCTTGTCATATGCAAGGTTATCCATTTGATGTGAATTACTTTGATGATTTTTAGTAAAGACGCACACATAAAGCTAGAATGACCACCAGCCAAAATAACTTTCAGTCAAAAAAAACACCACTGTTGGATAAAAAGTGCAATGTCTAAAAAGTTTCCTCAACTCTGAGAAAAAGCAAAATTTTTTATGACATTTCCTACTTCATACTTTGTAGAATCATGTTTTAGCTTAGCGAATCCTTTACTCAGCCTAGTGGAATCGCCTTAACATAATGGGCACAGTTGACCTTTGGTTATCCCTCACAGCAATACAGCCTGATATAAAAAATGCTTGGTTTTGGTCATCAAGCACAAGGGTCCTGTTGATGCAGAAATACTTATAGAATAATTTTTTATGTAATTGTATTATAAAAAAAACTCTAAAAAAATACATGTTCTATCTATAAACAAAACATTTTAAATACCTACCGGTAGAACAGGGGGGCAACAGGAAGGAAACAAGGTTGGAAGTGGGCCACAAAGGTAAAAAAGTTAACAAACACATGGCTTGCTGTCACTAAATATTAGGATTAGTAAATGTGCCCCAATATGTATACAGGACCAATGATGGAAGGAAGTTTTCTTGGGACCAGAACACAAGACATGGTAGGAGTTTAAAGAAAATAATTAAAAATTTTATTTTTGGCTTTCCTGCATGGATATCAGCAGCTGCACTGAGTAAGTGGCTCCAACCACCTGGTCATCTGTATCAAAAGAGTCTCTGCTAGTTCTTTACCAACAGGGGGAGTTCTTGATGATGAGCTGGGTATGACACCGACTGTTATGTGTTTATAATTTTAAGGGCAGGTTGGGAAATTCCATTTGGGTTTCTTATTTCTCTGAAATAAGAATAGGAAACAAAGTTACCCATACAACTTCCCTTCACCCACAACTTCTATCCACTCTTGGTTGAACTTAAAGGAGTTGTCACAAAATTTTACGAAAACTATTCAGCCTGTCCCCCGTGTCCCTTTTGGGAAGTTGTAATTTTTGGCTCAACTTTTCTTTTCGGTTTTCCCCCCCCCCTCCCACCCACCGGCAGTTTTTCATTAACCTTTTCTAGTTTTTCATGAGGGGGGGGGTAGCTTTAATCGGTTCACCCTTTGTGGCTCCTATCTGGCGGAAACTGAATTTGAGATAGAGGGGAAGGTTTAAAAGTGGTCTGTGCTTATTTTGCCCCTAGCAAAATCAGTGTTCCCTTATTCCCGGTTATTACAAAGCTCAATTTTTTCCAGGCAACAAAAAAGTTTTGACCATATAGATGTTTCAAATTTAATACTGAAACCCAATTTAAAAAATTAAGCCCCTGGAAACTGATTGATTTGTGTCCGTCCAAAAAACCCTATTAAGTTCCAATAGCTGCCTTACAAACAAGGGGGGGGCACAATTTTCAGGGAGGAAGCGGGACAAAAGGGGTTTAAACCCAGGAAGCAGGGACACAGACGCCAGAGTCCTCCTCCCCCTCCAAAAGCTTCTGGGGGGGGGGCTCTCTGCTCCGACCTGTTTAAAAGGTGATGAGTCTTTAAACCGACAGCCGAAGATAAGGATCAACAGGTGGGCATATAGAGATTTGAGGAGTTTTGATGTGAAATATAACAGGGCTTAGCTCAAAATGTAGGACATTTGTAATGAACATATATTGCAAAGCTGCTTTGTTTTTTAAGATTCTTTAAATTAAAACCCAATCATTGTAGCGAGACAACCCCTTTAAAGGAGATCTGTCACATAGGTTATGCCCCCCCTTGCTGAGGACAGCACAAGCTAGTATCAGACCTGCTGTTCCCAGCACTGTGTCCCTTATTCTGTAAGATGCTGTAATTTTAGAGCATTTACAACTCAAATCTTATTCTTGAGCAGGTGTTAGCCCCACCCACCAAAGGCTAGCCCACCCACCTGGCAGTTATTCTTATGTTTCTACCTGTTCAAAGTCATAGGTTTATCAGTTGATGTGGGTGGGGCTAGCTTCAAATGGGCGGGGTTTGAAAAAAACTGACTCTTTGAATGACTCTTTTCTGGCTGGAAACTGCAGATTTGAGCACTAAGGGGGACATGTCTGAAAACTGTCTTGGTCTTAGGCTTTTCTTGTTGCCCATAGCAATCAATCAGGGTTCCCCATTCATTTCTTCAGAGCACTATTTGAAATTAAAGGGGAACGCTGATTTGTTCCTATGGACAACAAGAAAAGTCTTAGACCAAGATAGTTTTCAGACATTTCCCCCAAAATACTCGAAAACTCCAGCATCTTAAAGAATAAGGGACACAGCGCTGGAAACAGCATGTCTGTCACTAGCTTGTACTGTCCTCAGCAACGGGGGCATAATCTGACAGGTTCTCTTCAATGATTGCATGCCTTTTTTCAACCATAACTACATAACTATGTAAATGCTCTAACCTTGTAGTCTGAAGAATACTGTAAATATTTCACCATTGCAGGACATAGATAACAAATATTTTGAGGGAGCAAGATATCAGCCCTTTTCTGGTCAAAAACTGCATTTTCGGTCAAAGAATGCTGTCTTTAAAGCTAAGGAAATACAACTCCTTCCAATAAACTGTAAGCTTCTGATTCTAGACAATGCATTCTATCTTCACTGGCTATGTGTAGACGTTGAGATTTATGATGTTTCGTTGGACATCATTTCTACATTGGGCCTTTGGTTATTGGACATGTAATGCGTTCCATAGCTTAACTATCCTGTCGGGACATTATCACACTCGGTACTCACTAAGTATAAGCAGAACACTACTTTTTTCAGTAACATTTTTTTAGCTATTTATAAATCCTGCATTCCGATTTACATACCACGATGAATAGCTCAGCAAGAATCCTGGCCTGTGTATGCTCACAAATACCCCAACATGATTTCCTTACAAAAGACGATACGTGTTCCTATTCCCATCACAAGTGAAGTGAGACCAATTAAAAAAAAAAAAAGAAAACAAATGTCGGACCTATCTATTCTTTTCTGTGATCAATAAAATCCCTTCTTAGTGGGCAATCCTCAAAACAAATTACTGCCACCCTCTGTCCTTCTTCCCGGATGTGGCTTTGTCTCTGTCATATAATGCTGCCTGCTTCTTGCCTGAGTGTTCTTCCCTTGCTGGCACGTATATGAAATGGATGTCCCTAATAGGTACGGATGTCACCGCGATATAAACGAGTTAGGCGGAAGGTTTGATTCATGGCACCGCATCTTACTGTCCGCTGCTGTTTGTGATTATGGATCAACTCACCACCTAATGACACTTCTTATTTAATCAATAATTTCCATGCTGAGCAGACAGGCCTCTTACAGGGAATCGACAAGACGCTACTGATAGCAACAAGGCACCGTTATTAATCTTTCCCTTGCCAGCTTATCAGACAACACTGAAAAAAGAACCACCAAGATAGATTTGAAGTAACGCTGACTGGAGTTCACATCCTAAAAATCTGCTTAGCAGTTCTTGGTACACTTTTCAAGTCTCTGCATCTATTAATATTATTTATTCTAAATGATGTCATTTTAGAAAAAATTTGCAGGGAATTGTATATAAAAAGCAATTCGTTTAGAAAAATTTGCAAATCAGCGGGACCTTCGCTAGATTGCTTAGGCTGGGCTGGCCAATACAGACTAATAAATCACAGTTTCATTTGAGATGTCAGTCGCCACAGCGCCTTGCAACAATGTTGGCATCTGTGATTCAGAGGAGCCTTTTCATCTTCAAATAAGATGCTTTATACTGATAAGAACAGTAATCCTCTCCTGATCAAAAAAAAAAATCTGCATTTACCAATTAAAGCTTCTGCCAGGAGCAGCACTGAGACTCCAGTGAAGTTTATCTCTGCTAAACACAAGGAGGAATACAGTCAGAGCTTTGTTTCATTTTCAGCTTGAATACTTATCTTTCTTTAAGAACTGCAGTGTCTAGGCCCGGTGATATACTTGTCCCATACCTACACTACAGCTCACTATATGATGGAAAATGCAGACACACCAACATGCATTCTGAAGATCAGATAGGCAGCCACCTTGCTTATAAACAATAACTGCACAGAACACAGATAACTATACAATACACACAAAAGTAACTATCCTACTAAACATCCCACAAGGAAGGAAAGTTCTTTGAAAGAAAAAACAGAAGATGGGGAATCACATTGTTGGCTACAACTATCAAAGATCATAATCAAGTTTATCAAAGACCTGAGTAACTATGTAGAGCCGTATAAGGCTCTGTGTACACCAGCATATACTTCACACGTGTATAGGGCTCCATTAAAAAAGAAAAAAAAGACTTAGACGCCGTCAATTTCATATCAACCTGTTATTTCCTTTATATATTTAAACGATCCAAGCTTTCTGTATAAGCATCATGTTGATTAATTTCTATGAATTCACATAATAACAAAGACTGTGATTCTTCATAGCAAGATTCAGATTTATGAAATAGGAAACAGCACAATCTTACTGAGATAATCCTAGAAGTCCATTCAATTCAGGTACGGGAGTGTTGGCTGTGTCTGTCTCCATCAGTAGCAGGAACGCTACATTTCGAGGGAACTCCCTCTTGGTCAAGCATGCCACTGATTGCTTTAAGAACATTTAAATAGACTAAATCACATGACTACATATAACAAGACATACATCTAAAGCCCCAAAATAATACAAAAATATAGACAGAAATTCCTCTTAAAGGGAATGTGTCATCAAAGAATGAGTCATTGTATAAGTCCCATTCTTATTTTAAACACATGTATTAGGAATTTTTGGTTGTTTGTTTTTCATATCACTTTCAATATTTTTTAATAATTGAGTCTTGCAGTTTTCACTTTGGTCACTAGGCCTTGTTTGCACTGCTTTAACAGCAGTTAGAGAGATGCTTTACAGCAGCTTCATGCACATAGGAGACTTAAGGCTGACTCAGTGCCATTGACTTCTATAGGACAGTTTTCTAGTCATGCTCCGTGACCTGTGAATAAATCAGTGTGCAGGTAGGTGAAAGGGTGAACTGTGACTATCTCCTCTTGTGACTGGTGGATCCTGTGTCATCTATTCACACTGGTGTCTCCTTTCAGTTTGACCCTCTTTGTGCTGATAATGAGAAGACAACTGAGAATCCTTCTCTACAGAACATCACACTATTAATAGGCTTAGTGGCCAAAGTGAAAACTGCAGGACTTAAGAATTATTAAAAAATATTGAAAGTGATATGGAAAATTCTTAAAAAATGTGTTTATCATAAAAATGTGAGTTAAACAATAAGTCATTTTTGATGACATAATCCTTTTAAATGGCCTATATGCTGGCACCGTGCAATCTTGCTATGAAGAATCAAAGTGTCTGTTATTATGTGAATTTATACAAATAAATCAACATGATGCATATAAAGAAAGCGTGGACCGTTAAAATATATAAAGAAAATAAGAGGTTGATATGAAATTGATGGCGGCTAAGTCTTTACTTTTGAATGCATGAACAAATGGAGAAAGGGACCTGTGATTGCTGCTGTTATACTGTGATTCTTGTAAAAAGGTGTGGTGTTATTTAATGTAGGGCTCCATTAACCTGAGAGAGCAAAAGAGTGACTGTCTGGCTTCCATCAGGGTGATCGAGTCCTTTTCAGCTATGATACAGAAAAGTACAGTAGACTGTGATTTTCTTATACAGTGTGCCACAGAAAAAATAAAAAGATATACTGCACAGAACTTAGTTTTTTACAACTATAGAGACTAGACCTTTTTCCTCTATAGGCTTATAAATTGGCATACGTTGAAGCTTTTTCATAGAAGTACATGTTGGGAAATGTTCCCTACATATACCTCTGAGGAAAAGGTAAAACGCAGCCTGTATGGAGCCTTATCAACTTACATTAAAAAAAGATAGTCGGACAACCGCTTTAATTATTGGTAAAGTATTAGGCGGAGGCTGAGAGAAAATACAAAAAACTAAACATACTCACCTCTTCATAAACGTTTGATCCATTGATGTGTCTCCAGGTCCTCTTCGCCGGGAAAAAGACCTGGAGATGCATCACTGCATCTTACGTTCATTAAAAGGCGAGTATAGATTTTATTCTCTCCAAGCCCCTGCACCTAACTAAAAGACAAAAAGAGGGGTTGGACATCTTCTTCATTGAAGTATATTAAACTAGTTCTTCCACTTGAAATGGTTCATACAAAAGTTAGGCAAATATACTATGACATTTTTTTTCAGTATGCCTCCATATTAGTGACAAAAAGAGGTACAGTACCTCCCTTAATATGGCTCCTTACAAAACAAAGCATTAAAAGGGGTTGTCCAGTTGAAAACAAAATATTTTCCTGCAGTTCTAAAGCTTTATGACTGGAAGCTCAGTAGTACTCTTGTATCTTAACACACAGAAACCAGCTCTGTGTCAAGTGCTAGAGATCATATGACCAAAAGGGTGTACTTTTCTTCAGGGCAGCCTTTAAAGCCACACTAAGTAGCTTTATTTCAAGCTGAAAACACTGCTGCTCGGCTGCAGGGGGCGGAGGCTACATGCAGCAAAAGAAATGTACAAATTCACACCGAAATACCACAGGTAGATGAAAGAAGAGTAAGACAAGCTATCAGATTTTTTTTTTTTTGTCCACTGGACAACCCTATTAATACGGCCATGTGAATGACTTTTAAAGATGTATTCTCACCAAAATAATTCGCTTTAAACATGTAAGCAAAAGTAAACAAAGACCATTACCAAATACATTGCTGCTCTGATTTTGGTTCTTTTCAGAGCTACAGCCGCTCGTATTTCCTGTTTGTGTACACAAGCTTCCCTAGTTATCCAACCACCTCTCTCTGCTCTAGCAACAGTGACGTCACTCCCTGTTGTGTCATGCCAGCAGCACAGCAGCTTGTTTATTTTTTTTCTAGACAAATGTTAACCTTTAATAGCTCTGTAGCCTTCTACCCTGCTGTGTAAACCCATTCATTACCAATGTCCTTCTAGCAGGCTTGGCTAGAAACAGCAGAGCAGATATGCCAATCACTGCTGTAGAGACACACACAGACTGACCAGAAAGTGAGAGTTTGAAGCTTGCTGTGAAAAGAAGGCTATATAAAACAGAATGGTGAGAAAACCCCTTTAAGGCCTCTTTCATGTTGTCAAGTTTGTTTTTTTTTCATACATTTTTAAACCATTTTTTCAGGTGTTTTTCAAGTCCTATACAGAAGTATATGGTAAAAACACCACATAGAAAAATGAACTGATTTTAGTACCTTTAAAATTTAATCAGAAACTTTCATTTAACATCTGACTGCACAAGGAAAAATGTGGTGTAAAAACACTGTGGGAGACATGTATGAAGAAAGGCGCTTCGAAGTAAATTGTCGAGTCTCATTTTCAGTGTATAATGCGTCTGAATGCATGAAAGTGTTTTTTGTGCGATTATAAATGACGTCTAAAGTTCATCGCTCCTCGGATTACGAAACTTAGGCGCATTAGTAATGCGCCTAACCTGTATAAAGACTATAGATAGGCTGGAAATAAAAGAAAAGTCATTAGAATAACATGTCAATGAATAGAAACTATGGTACTGATCTTGCTTGGTGAACCACAGGTCCCAGCAAGACCTGTGGTGTGCTGGCTCTTGCTGTATGTAGAACAAAGTGTGAGAGCAAATTTAATGTATTCAAAATTAAATATTGTAAAATCAGTGGATTATTTAATGTAAAACTAGCTTTAGATTCTATTAAATTTAAATGCATTTTATAGGAGATATTTTTATATTTTTGGGATATTATATATTTTTATATAATTTTATATGATAAAATTATGTATTACATTTAAATAATTACATTTTATATAGTTTGATAATTATCATAAATTACTTTTTATTTTTGTACTGGTGTAAGTTGAGAAATAATGGACATTTTTTGCCCTAATAGCAAATCTAGCTCCACTTCGACTCCTCAGGCTCAGGCAGACCATGTTGAAATAGGTCTGCCTGTCGGAGCAGTAATGCGCCTAGTTTTTTCCGAACCACATTCATATATGTGTCTAATAATACGAGTGTGGTGTGACACGCTTCCATAATGCCCCTCATGTTAGGCGCATTAAAAAGTGTCGAGTCCTACGAACTATGGGGGATATGAAAACTGTCTTGTCCTAAGACTTTTCTTGTTGCCCCTAGCAACCAATCAGTGCGCCCCTTTCATTTTTTCAGAGCTCTATATGAAATGAAAGGGGAACGCTGATTGGTTGCTATGGGCAACAAGACAGTTTTCAGACATGTTCCCCTATGTGCCTAACACATTCATTAGGTGCATTAGAAAGTGTCGAGTCTTACGAATAATGCGCCTAACACATTCATTAGGCCCATTAGACATCGTAGCTGACTCGCTTAGGCGCATATTATGCCAAAAAAGGGTGAAAAACCTAAGCATACATGTCTCCCTGTATGTGAAACCAGCTTTTTAGTGAGCATATTAGAAGAAGGTTATTTAACAACTATCTAGATTTGTCTAACATGTGTTTGGACCTTCCACATCTTAAATTGGTTGTAAGTGCTTTGTTGAACTCTTCTTATGTAAGAGATATCGTGCTTGGATTAGAGGGTTTCGCTTCTTAAACTGAGGAATCTCTTTTCTTTTTTTAAAAAAAAAGCAGATAAAGTAGTGGAAACATTCTGCTTCTTTTCTAGTAAAAATGAGAGGAAAATATCGGGGCTAATGTGGGGCAACTGCCTGAGAATATAAACTGTTACAGATGACTTTAGATAATTATAAACAGCTCCGCTCAGTAAAGAGAAAAGTGAAACAACAATTGTTTTAATACAAAGCTGAATTAATGCAGCGCACTAAACTTGTCCAGAAAACAAGAGGAAGATTAATTGAGTCCAACTGTCTTTTGACCATGTTTCAAAGAAAGCTAAAAGTCAAAGAATGTACAAAAACTCATAAATTAAACACAAAAGGAATGGTAACAAGTATCTGGAGAGTATTGAAGTAAGACTACACACAGCAATGTCTTCCTGATCAGGGGCGTTTTACTTTTTCCCCACTAATTTGCAGCTAGGAGATGGCCTTATGTTGAAAATATGCAAAACTATGATTTTATACTTTAAAACAACCACTTTTTAAAGATTTGTTTCCAGATTTTGTTGCTTCTGACAGTATAATCTACTTTCCCAGTCGCCCCACAAGAATTCCAAATAACCTATTTAGCAGACCATGCAAGTGTCTTTACCAGGTTAAAACGAAGCCTTCAATTTCAGCAGCTCGTTCTACAGCCAAGTCAGGACAAGCGACAGGATTTAAAACTGCTCAGCAAAACTCTGCTGTTGCAGCCTATGCCCCATTCCATGGAAGGATATCAATTATAGATAGTGACTTGCTATAGCAGGAAGCCTGTACTGTCACACACTAAATAGACAACCATGGAGAATCATGAATCCTGCCATTAACTGGATGTAGTAGTGACGATGGATAGGCGCTGTAAATAAGAAAGCGAGTAGAGATGGTTTAAAACACCTTGTCTGCCGATTAATGTATCATGAAAGCTTCTCTATATCAAACAGTTGAAATGTATTTTTCAATTTCGGCCTCAGAGTCCCTTTGTAGAGTGGCAGCTATGAAAATAGCTTTGGGATACCTGACCAGCAGTATTAAACTAGGTGACATTGCTAATGTCTAGTGACATCAGTGTACAATTTTATTCAGAATGTTGAATTTATGATGGAGGTATTGTTCTTTTTCTCATTACGTGGCCAGAATAAGCTTACCAAACATATAATGATAAGCAAAAGAGTAACAATGATTGAACTTCTGACTTTCAGCCCTCATATCTCACCATCTTCTACAGCTTGGTACATGAGGCTACCATCATTTTATAGATAATCATCTTGGCTCTCATACATAAATTTGACTTGTAACTATTTAGTATATGCTTAGTTATGTAGATTTTTGTCATTTAACTGCATTGTTCCTAAAAATCCAAATTTGAATTTGTATTATTTTGTTAGTATTTTGTAAATCCACTTTTGGCTTTCAGCACTGCCTGAATCCTTCTGGGCTCTGGATCAGATTCAAGCATGTTTCAACCAAAATCTGAATCCAGGACTCTTCTATACGTTCCCAATGTTGGTGCATACTGGTTGACTGGTACGAATAAAAACATTTTCTTCAACTCTACCCACATGTGTTCAATTGGGTTGAGGTCTGGGGACTGTGGAGGTCAATACAGCAAATCTACTTCATTGTCATTGAACCATTTCATCTCCAATCTTGCTTCAGGTCATTGTCCTGCTGGAACACTATGTCGTCCTTTTCATATCCATAGTACTCCAGTGTACAAAGTAAATCATCTTGTAGGATACTCACATATAGCATAGCATTGAGATCCCCATCAAACCTGGTCAAGTTTCCAATGTTTGGCTGCAAAACAGTCCCATATCATCAGGCTTCCTTCACCAAACTTGACAGTTCCTTTAATTTCTTGATCCGTTAGCCCCCTTTTCCATTGATTTTTCCAGACCAATTTGCACCCATCAGAGTCCAATCTATTGACTTTCATCTCATCACTCCAATTCATCTGTTTCCAATCTTCTACTGTCCACGTCTCATACTTTTTTTTACAAAGCGTTGTGCCAACGCTTCTTAAGACATATTGAAATTGAGGCTTCTTCCCCCTTTTTCAGGCCACCATTCCAGACTTGTGTAGCGCAAGCTGCTTGCATGCACATCTGTGTTCTCACTCTTACGAAGCATACGAGCCACCTCCACTGCCCTGTTTGTCACACCAGAACTGATAGACCTTGTAATGAGTCGACTTGTTGCCTCTGATATTTTGCCTGGACATCCACCTCTTGGCTTTTGAATAGATGGAAGGACTTCATTTTGTATTCTTCAAAATGTCATGGCCTCACATGATGCAGTTGGCAATTTTCTTGGCCGAGATACTGCTATCAATGAGCAGGATTATGCTGTTCCTCTTTTATTGGGAAATTTTCTTCATGGCTGCTCAAACCAGTGATTTTTCATTTGGAAATCAACCATATAACATATTGAGCTATTAGGGAATGTGAGAACAGGTTGTCATTTGCAGTATACAAGAAGAAAAAGGTTGTTCCACCACCAGGAGCAAAACAGTAACAATGCAGTTACATGACAAGAATCTGCAGAACTGAGCGGATGCTAAATAGTTGCAGGTATGCGATAGGTAAGATGAGTGTCTATAAAATGATGGTAGTCTCATGTTCAAAGCTGTAGTGGATGGTGAGATATGGAGCCTGAAAGTCAGAAGTTCAAAACATTGTTACCCTTTTGTTTGTCAAAGTAATCAAACAGGTTCTTATATTACATCAAGAGGAACATGGTAAGTACACCGCTTTAAGGAGTTGTCCTGGATTTGAAAAAGGGGTCTGTTTTTTTCGACCATAGGTTGTGTCCGATATTTTTGCTCAAACACATTGGGGAACATTTATTAACACCGTCTAAAACTGTATAAACAGTATAAATTTAAACTACACAGTTTAAAAATGTGCCAGATTTATCAATGTATAATAAATCAGACACATGTACAGAAACTTCTGTCTAGCTTTACACTATTTATTAGCTGGTTAAATTTTTGTCAAAATGTTGGTGCATGGTATTACATGCTAAGCCACACCGTCTTTCAGTTAAGCCATGCCCCCTTTACTGAGGACACATCTTTCAAAACCACATAATAAATATGTGTTAAGCATGTACACCAGCATTTTTAGTGCACATTGTGCCAGAATTTTGGCACTATTGCTATAGTAAATTTGCCCCAAAATTTTCATTAGGATTAAACCACAATTTCAGATGCAGCCTGTGTTTTTACCAATCCTGGACAAACTCTATATATCTCAAGAAGGCAGCTTTCCTTATTTGTAAGAATTTCACAGCAGTCTAAAAAGATGTTGGTCTGTACTGTCTTGTGTATGCAAAATACCACTGAGACAACTGCATTCCAGCTGCACTTAAATGTTTGTGATATGGCCACAAAACTGGGACATCCTGCTGTTCTACTGATCTGAACTTAGCTCAGATATGCACATATGTTACAGATGTTTGAAACTGGTTTTATTTGTATTCTTTTAAAAACTGGAGTGACTAGACTGAACGGAATAATGTGGATGAGACCTATGCAAAGTGTGGTATAAGCCACGCCAGGGAGCGGAGTCTAATTAGGACCGGTATTCACCAGAGCCCGCCGCAAGGCAGATTGGACTTGCTGAGGCGAAACACTACCAGGTTGCTACCCCTGACATGACTGGCTTGCGGAGACAGATGAGGTGAGGTGAGTTACCGAATCGTAAGACAATCTCGTAGTCGGGGACAGGCAGGAAGGTCAGGACAAGTGGCGAAGGTTTGTGGAAAAAAAGGAGTAGAGAAACGGAACTGGTCAGGAAACGGCAAAAAGGACTTTGGAATGCTTCCCTCGCATGGGGCTAGGCACTATTGTTAAACAGGGAAGTCAGGGGCAGGCTGAGTAATTAAGGACCAGCGCCAGGCAATTACCCAAATTACCGGAAACTCTGGCCCTTTTTAAATTTCATTATTTCCGGGCCAATTACCCAAAAACATTTCACTTGTAATACATCCTAATTTGTGAAATCTATGCATTAATTGGTGGTCTAGAGTAGCACCTCTCAACAGGACAATGCGGTATTACACGTTCGGTACTGCTCTTTACATGTGCCAGGATGAGCTGCTCAGAAAAGAGGTGCCTCCATGCCAGTTTTAAGGCACATTAAATGAGTGTATAGTGTAGCTGAATGAATGAACCTGTCAAACACCTGGCTTGTGGTATACCTTGCATAGTATAATTGATGACTTTAATCTAGACAAAATATAGGCGTAACAATCTTTGCTGCATATTATCCCCTACTTTAGGCGTATTCAAATGTGTCATACCTGATGCGCCTAGTTCTGGTGTACTACAGTTCATTTATATGAACAGAATAAGGCGTCAACAGTTTTTTGGCGCAAAATACACCAAAAAAATGGCGGCGCCAAAAGGGACATGTCGTCCTAGGTGACTTCATTTTCTTTTTTTCTTGTACATGGTGTATAAAGTACATGACTCAAAGAAGCCCCTGTCTTTAAAAAAAAGGATTTCTAGCTTTCAGCAGCTCTTTTTGAATATTAACCCCTTAACGGACGCGCACCGTTTTTGACGGCGGCCGGTCGGGTCGTTCCGTTCTCTGAAAGGACTTTCTTTTGACGCGCTGAGACATCGGGTTTTTGCGCGCCCGCCGCAGCTGCGCTGGATCGGGTGAACTACACGCCCCGATCCAGAGCATGTTCCTGCAGGCTCGGGAGCGAGAAACCTCCGCAACCCGATGCTTTAAACCTTTGATTGCGGCGGTGCGTTACGGCGCGCAATCAAAGGAAATCCCCTGCTCTGTCGGTGTTTGGGAAAACGCCGTTCACCGACAAGACAGGGACCGGCTGACAGTCGCTCTGGGGAACCTAGCGTGCCCCGAGCTGTCCTGTGTAAGAGCCATGATTAGGACGCACTGGTGTCTGTCCTACATGCCTTGTCGCTGCACAGATGCAGTATTACCCAATATGATATTAATACATTACAAGTGTAAAAAAAAATTAAAAAATTTAAACAGTTCTCTCTTATCGGGAATTTCAAAAAAAAAGTAAAAAAAACCATAAAAGTGTAAAAATAAGAATAAAAAAAATAATAATTAAAATAAAAAATATAAAAAAATAAATAAAAAAAATAATTGTACATAAATTACACGCACAAAAAACCTACACATAATTGGTATCCACAAGACCGTAATAACCTGTAGAATTAATCTAACAAGTATTAAGTGTAATGTGAAGGTGTAAAAAAAAAAATAAAAAAAAAAAAACAAATTTTGTAAAAAAATAAAAAAAAATACTGCAATTATTTATAAGTGTACTTGAACTATTCCTTATAAAGTACAACTTGTCTCGAATAAACGAGGGCCTCATTTCCAACTGCGTCATTGAAAAAATAAAAAGTTACAAATGTTTTAAACGCAAGGAGGCCAAAACTAAAAAAATGTTCTGGTCATTAACTACTTTTCAGGCGTTCGGCTTAAGGGGTTAAATGTAAGCACTTACTTTACCTGTTATAGCTACCTGCATAATTGTCTTTCATTTTTATTTTGCTTTATATTAGGTGACATTTACCAGTTTTACATAGAGCTCTGATTTTAACCTACAATGGTTGTCCCGGGACAACTATGCTGAATTTAAAGACATGATGTTATGCTTTTTTCATGAGCCTCCAAAATGGCGCGTATTTGGGCACGCATTTCGCCGCATATAATACGTGGTGAAATGCGCGCCACAATTACGATAATTCACAGCTCTCATAGATCCTATTGTACGCGTGGCGGGCGAATTGAAATGTAAATTGTTAGCGGCGAATACACGCCACTGACAATGCATGTCTATGGGGCCGGCCCGCCCACCCCGCGCTGGCCGCTTTTGAATTACGCGTGTGGCTCCAAAACACCCGGCGTGTTGCGGCGCATAATATGCGCGCTTCAATAAGCCGTGTGAACATACCCTTAGACTACACCTAAAGTAACGAACTCTCGAACCCAATCTGTAAACGTACAAGGAATGTACAGTTCTAAATCCTCAACTAATGCCAATGAAGGCTTATGCCCCTGTCCCTATTTTCTCTCCCCCCATAAAGTCTATTCACATTAGAGATATCCTCTCTTTCCTCTCAATCCCTTCTCCTAATAACCCTTTTCCTGCTCCTGCATTTATGGTTACTAGAGTGTTGCATAAAATCAATTACAGTCACAGCCAATGTCTGTAGTGTTAAGTTTAGCAAATGAATGAACGAACACTGGCACAATAAAACATTCTTCTTAAATATGGACTGTCATTTATTATGCTATTTATGTGTGCTTCTTACTATAAACTGACTTTTTTCTCTCTGTGTATAAACTTTGGTTAAAAAAAAAATGTAAGAGAAAAAGATTATACGGACACTGTACTGCTTCATTTCTTCTTTTGCATAATTTCCCTATAAACATTAAAGATAAGTCTCCTTCCCCTCAGCTTGAGAATGAAGAAGACTTTACAGCATTGAGCTGAGAGGTGGTCCAAAGGATGTGAGGGTCAACCATCACTTTCTGCCTTGAAGCAAACAATCTTCTTTTAACAAAACTAATAATGTATTAAATTTGTGAGGAAGAAAAAGACGCTTTGGTTTATAGAAGAAGTCCTGGCTTCAGGTTAGTATTAATTCATGTTCAGCTTACTATTACTCACTAAATATCAAAGTCTCCTGCAGAAAAAAATAATGTTTGCTGGCTTACAAGATCAGAGCCATTACACTCTCTGCTGAAGACTTTATTGAATTTTGCAGTAAGCTTTAGCTGACTGAACAGGTCAAGCACCACGGCTAAGACTTCCCTTTATTCTTTGAAACTCATAAAGTCCTCTCCAGCATGCAATGCTGCTGGCTAAGAAACTTGACTCAACACAGGGTCAAAGACCCTGACCTCTATGGAGAAAAGTCACATAGCTTTCAAACCCCAGTTCCTGAATTCCATTAACTTACATGCACTAGCTGTTCTTGTGTGTCAAACTCTCTGGAGCAGGCTTCCCAATGGCAGTTTGTCTCATAGACTACTTCAGGCTCTTGTTTACTTTCATCTTTGTCCCCCTCCTCTTTCACCAGAGTCATTCCATCTGGCTGATCCTAGACACAGAGTTAAAAGATGGGAATGTTAAATTACTAGGGGGTTAGATGGAAAGACAGAGATCTGCCTAATTGCTCAAAATACTCTGTTCACTTTAACATGCCAGAAGTGAGCTGGATACAACACTCATTTCTTTTAATAAAAAAAAAAAAAACATGTAATTTTTATTTTCAAAAATAAATGAATATAGAACAAATGTGTACAGATAAGTAAACAATAAAAATACTTAACAACAAAACAGTCTCATTGAGTCAATTGTAGTACTTTAACTAGAGAAACCCACAGCAAAGGAGAAACAACATTCATTTCTATAAGAAGACATGGTATAATTGGAAAAAATATTGTTACATACTCAGCTGAACATGTAGATTAAAAAACATCTAATCTAAATTTATGACAGGAAAAATTTACCGATTATGAGAAACATTTAGGCTATGTTTACACAGCACAGGTTGTTCATCGGATGTTCGGTAGTTCCCGTATTTAGAATCCGCCAAAATCCAACTATAACCTATGTTGTGTAGACCTCAATAGAAAATCCATGCTGATTTTTTACTGAGCATTTCTAAACCGCTGGCAAGTGGATGAGAGAACATGTTCTATCTTCCGTTGGATTCCCATCAGATTTCCTTAGCCCTCAATGTATGGGACAGCGGGAAAACTGACCGCTACTTTTGCCCAAAAACTGTGGTGCGACAAATACCGTCAGATTTTCAGCGGTATTTTAACTTTAGCTGTGTAGACACAGCCTTACATACAGCTGAAGAGGGGACAGGGTGTTCAAAATTGTCTTCTATTCATAATATATAACATATTTCTTACACAAAAAAACAGATAATTACTTTCAGTAAAATAATAACACTTAGACGTATAGAATTCTTGGTTTGAATGTTGATCCTCTCAGATTGCCACTTGAGATAGGAATGTAATGTGCCTTTCAGGGCATTTTGCTTCTTGCCTTATAAGTTTCCTATTTCTCTTGAGCAATAGGGGGAAACAAAGTACTAAAAGGAAATATACCCCTTCCCTTCATCCACATCTTCTCCCTACCTTTGGTTAAACTTTATGGACATACAGTTGAAACCAGAAGTTTACATGCACTATATAAAAAAAACACGTATGCGTGTTTTTCTCACTATCTGACATGAAATCAGAATAAACCTTACCCATTTTAGGTTAATTATAAGTACCACAATTATTTATATTTGCCAAATGCCAGAATAATGAGCCATTTTTATTACGTTCTGCAAGGTCAAAAGTTTACATACATTTTATTAGTATTTGGTAGCATTTCCCTTAAACTGTATGACATGGTTCAAACATTTTGGATATCCTTCCACAAGCATCTAACAATAGTTGGTAGGAATTTTGGCCCATTCCTCCTGCTAGAACTGGTGTAACTGAGCCATGTTTGTGGGTCGCCTTGCTCACACCTGCCTTTTCAGCTTTGCCCATAAATTTTCAATAGGATTGAGATCAGGTCTTTGTGATGGCCACTACAAAAATTTACTTGTTTATCCTTAAGCCACTTTGTAACCAGTTTGGCAGTATGCTTTGGGTCATTTTCCATTTGGAAGGCCCATTTCCCGCCCAAGCCTTAACTTCCTGGCTGATGTCTTGAGATGTTGCTTCAGTATGGCCACATAACCTTTTCCTCATGATGTCATCTATTTTGTGAAGTGCACCAGTCCCTCCTGCAGCAAAACAACCCCACTACATGATACTGCCAGTCCTGTGTTTCACAGTTGAGATGGTGTTCTTAGGCTTTCAGCTTCTCCCTTAATTTTAGTTTTGTCAGACTCAGACCACATGACATGTCTCTAAAAATGTAGGTCTTTGCTCCTGAGTGCATTTGCAAACATTAATCTGGATTTTGTATGTTTCTTTTGGAGTAATGGCTTCTTCCTGGCAGAGTGGCCTTTCAGCCCATGTTAACACAGTAGTGATTTCACTGTGGATAATGACACAATCTTACCAGCTTCCGCCAGCATCTTCACAAGGTCTTTTGCTTTTGTTCTTGGGTTGATATGTACATGTCGGAGCAAAGCACTTTCATCTCTGAGACACAGAACCATCTCCTTCCTGCGCGGTATGATGGCTGGACATTCCCATCTTGCTTGTACATGCGTATAATTGTTTGTACAGATGAACGAGGCACCTTCAGGTATCTAAAAAATTGTACCCAAGGATGTTCCAGACTTGTGAAAGTCAACACTTCTCATCCTGATATCTTGGCTGATTTCTTTAAACTTTCTTATGATGTTACACACAGAAGCAGTGTGTTTCTGGTGTGCATTGAAATACATTTACAGAGGTGTCTCTATTTAACTCAGATGTTGCCAATAATCCTATCAGAAGCTTCCAAAGACATGAAATCATCATATGGGCTGTCCCAAATTGTTTAAAGGCATAGAAATCCTAGTGTATGTAAACTTTTGATTTTGCAGAAAGTAAAAAAAGCTGTAAAAATTGCATTTGGCAAAACTCTTTTTGGTAATCCTAACAAACCTAAGATGGGGAAGGTGTCTTCTGATTTCATGTCAGATAGTGAGAAAAATATGCATATGTGTCTTTTTATATAGTGTATGTAAATTTCTGATTTCAACTGTATATCTTTTTTGATTTGATAAACTATGCTACCAAATCCCCTATTTTTCTTCACACAGGAATTTGCCCTTTATTAAAGACTTTAACCCAATGTGGGCTAAACCCCTCTCTGGCTCTGTACCAGTTTGTTGGTTATTTAATGTTTTTCTTGTATTTACTTTGGTCTTATGTTATGTAGTCAGACCCCTTTTTTAAATATATAGCACCCTCAAATTAATGGCGCTATAAAATACCAATATTCTGGCTGTTGGCAAAGACCACTACAGGACACTTCTGTAAGTCAGATTTATACTGGTTCTATTTATTGTCACAATAAAAACCTTTTCAGTCAACACCTAGGTTACCCTAGTGTGGGCTGTCAAAGGGGTTCTCCTAAGGTCATGTTCACACGGCTTAAAATGGGCCGTATTTCGGTCCATAATTACGCGCCAAAGTGCGCAAATTACGGGCTGAAAATGGCCCATTCATTACGGTAATTCACAGTTCTCATAGAGAACTATGGATTACGTCTCCTCTCCCCACCCGGCGAAGCCGCCGGGCGGGGACATAATTGACATGTGAATTACTAGCCGCAAATACGCGCCGCTAGCAATTCAAGTCTATGGGCCGGCGAAGTGCCGGCCCCCTGCTCAGTCCCCCGCTCCCGCCCCGCCCCCGGTCACACGGCGTAATTGCGGGGCGTAATTACGCCCTGCAAATACACCGTGTGAACCTAGCCTAAATGAACAGCTGTTTTTCAGAATTAAGCTGCCCAGGAGATAAGTTTAAAAATGTATGTTCAGCTTCTATATCTCCTGGTGAAAGTTTCTGTGTAGCCACTCATTTCACTTCCTGCTGGGGAAGTGTAGTGTTACATGGCACCCACTGAATGGCCAGCTATGTAATATATGGTTGCAGCAATTTTGCATGAGACACCCTTTACAACAGTTCTTTAATTCACAGAGAAGGGTTCAATGCAGGGAAACCCCTACGCCATAAAGGACACTTGGAAAGGGACTGTACAGATGTGATAAATCCTTTAACGCTGTGTAAAGGGGGACAGGGCATTTGCAGCTCTGGAATAGAAAAATTAAATCTAGTCAAAAAATACTTCTGAAATAAATAGGCATAGAATTTTGGATGTATTTAGATACAAATAGATTTCTTTGAAAAGTAAGGAAAGACGTAAGAGTAACATGAATACTAAAATATAAAATCATGAAAGTAGAGCTATTGTTACCTGTATGCTCCCTGCAACAGGACTTGGCAGCTCATCCTCAGGTTTAATTTTGGAACGCTTATTGTGCATGGGGTCCCCGGTACTGCTCACTGCCGACTCACTAGTTGGTTTGTTCTGCTGAACAACAAGTTAAAATATGTTTGTAACAGTCAGACAAAAACATTAAATTATAGTCTCTCCAGGTATAAATTCACCAATGAAGTTTTATGAGGCACAGTTTTGCTTAAAGATGTTCTCTCACCATGCTCTTTCACAAAGCTAAAAGCTCCCCTTTCATTTCATATAGTGCTCTGGGGAGGGGAGCTCTGATTGGCTGCTATGGGCAACAAAGAAAGTCTTAGACCTAGACAGTTTTCAGACATGTCCCCCTTAATGTTTATAGTTTTTAGGGGCCTTTTTAAAACATTTTTAGTCCTAGATAGAGTGCTAAATATGGCATAGTAAATAGCACGGCAGTGTGCATGCACAACCTGCACTGAAACAGAGGATTTTGTTATAATCCTCAAAATAGGTGATTCACGTCTAACGTGGACCAAGTCCTTCCAGTACAAATCTGTCATGTGTCTTACCACAATGAATATGACTTAAAAGTGTAATGTCTTCCCATATATGTGGCTGAAGTTCTTTTTTTTTTTTTTTAATAAAATGTTATGAATCCTATTCAATGACATAAACACAGAGTAAAGATTGATCCAGGGAGGAAGATGATCCTTCTGTCTACCCACTTCATTGATAAAGTGCATAAAAATACTGGTCTAATCCATTTCAAGACAATCTGGATACATATGTATAATATGGACACATATTCTACTGGTGTTCTTGGACAAAGGAATTTATCAAATGGAAGCAATGTGCATTAAAGGGGTTTTATCGTTACAAAGATCATGTCTCAGATTATGGGGACAGTAAAAATAAGCACTTTAGTAATTGGGTTGCATTACCTCTGTCACTTGGTCTAGCAGATATAAGCATCTCTGTAAAACTGTCTTTTATTTCTGCTGTTGCTGGGTCAGAACGCCCCTGGGTTGATTCTGGCACCCTAGACACACCCCCTGCACTGTGATTGGCTGGCTGACATTTCATTCAGCCTGTTGGGATACGCCCCTAGACAGGAAACGCCCCGGCCACGCCCCCTGCGCTGTGATTGGCTGTTTGCACACTCTGTGTTTACTCCCCTCTGAGCTGTTAAAATCGATAGTGAAACCAAAGTCTGCTGGCTCTATGTACATCTCCCAGCTTTAGGGTCGATGTTCTGGGCAATTACTGCCTGTTTAAGGGGCTTTAACCTCCTCACAGATCCAGTCCTTAAGCTGCTACTTGGAAAAGAAGGTGTTCTGTTCCTCAGATCGAATGCAAGTCCCGCCTCCTTATGATGCCATCACCTATATTGTATAACATAAGGATTCATCACTGTGTCTGCATGAGCTGCTTGTATAGAGTAGTGCTTAGGTTATCAGCCTTACAAGACAGAGTTTGGGAGTTCAAGTCCCATCAATAGTGTTTTGGTTTTTTTTTATTTAAAATTTATACACATATGTAAAGATATGAAAATATATGTGTGAACATCTATAATTTTATTCATATACAAACACAAAGCTCCCCAATAAAGTGTCCCATCCTTGCAGTCACACCAAGCACTACCAACATACGTGATACAATGCATATATTCTGGGGGATGTGAAATGATATAGGGGAGCCCTGTATGTGTATATATATTATTATAGAGATTAACATATATATTTTAGGTCTCTCTACATATGTGTAGAATTTAGGGGGGAAAAAAAATATACCCTGTGAGGGACTAGAACTCCAAAACCCTTCGTTGTAAAAACAATAAGACTATCACTGCTCTACCTGCTGCACCACCAGCCCCAGTCAGTTACAATAAGAGCAGGGCCTTCTCTGAAAGCTGATTTGCTTCTCCACATGTCACTGACAGGAAGCAGAGATCTTAACAGCTGCTGGCTTTCAGTTGTGTGTAAACTAAGACATAGGACAGTTGCTTGCTGGAGTTTGGAGCCTCAAGGCTGCAGACATAAGCAGGCAGGAGGCTACAGAGCTGTTATATCCAGACAACCCTCTGCATCCCCTGTTTTAAACAAAATGATGATGTCACAGTTCTTCAATGAGGGGAGACACACCTCTTGGGAGGAGAGACACGCCTGCTGACAGGAGAGAAAATTAGCTGGACAGCACGAGCAGCTCAAACGATAACACCCCTTTAAGCTTTTCAGTTTTTTCGCTTTTTTATTTCACAGCAGATTTTACACAATGCTATTTACAGTATGTTGTTTCTTTATTTTCATATAAGGCTGGATCCACACGGTATTGGCCAAAAACCATCTGAAAGCCGATCATATTTTGTCCGATGCCCGACCGCTGTTTTGTCACTGTTTTGTCAAAAAACGCGGTCGGTTCTCGTTTTTTTGCCGTCGGCCCATGCAATTGATTGTATGAGAAACAGATGGCAGAATGCCAAACGCCGGCGTATTTAGAAACATGTTCCTAAATATGCCGGCATCAGAAATCGATCGGGAAACAAACAACCTGTGTAGACTACAGGTAATTTTTTCTATTAATGTCTATGGGCTGCTTAAACGGTCGTATTTTCAGCAGTTTCAAAATACAAAAAAACGCAGAAAATCCGACCATTTTCGCGTGCTATGTGGACTTAGCCTAACTGTTTCACTGTACCTTTGCACAATAAAGCCTAAAACTTCAATAAAACTTTTTTTTCAAAATACTGTTGATTGTGCATGTTACCTGTTTGACTGATATAGAGTACAACTTGTATCAGTGAGTACATGTGGACACTTTTTGTCTATGTTTAAATTGGTATTCCCAAGTGTATGGACTGTTTAGGTTACTTATTGTGCAATTTGTAGCCTGACTAAGGGGCAAGTGTGAGATTCAGCTGTAAAGCAGGGTTTGTGCCTTATGGTCTCATCCATATCTCAGAGGCAAAGAGAGGTCTGTCTGTGACATCAGGCAATATGAACTCCAACTGTATCAAATGGAAATCAAAGTAAAAAGTAAAAGCCACCCTAAAATCGCCTGGCACATTGGAGTGTCCTTAGCTGTATTTAGAGCTCCAAAGCAAAAGAACTAGAAGAACTGCACAATAATGGCCATATCTCCCTGGTCTCAGACGCTGGCTCAGAGCAAGCTATGGCAAAAAGCGAAAAAATGACAAAAAACTTCCAGCACAACGTGTTGTGTCCATAAAATGTCTCTGGAGCAGGTAAAAAATCTCATGCTGGATTCTAGGTTTCCTAAAGGTTTAAATTACAAATCAGATTTTATGTATATTTCTTAATGCTACTGTGTCTTTATGAGTGTATCCAATGTTTAATTTTTTCTTTCCATTTCTTTATGTGAGATATAATGGCTATTGTATGGGTTATTTTGACCATTATAGAGTGTAACGGATGAGCAGGTAATGGATCCACTGGATCACTGCAAGCGATGGTACAAGCCGTGCCAGGGAGCGGAGTCTAAGTGGGTCTCGGTGTTCACCAGAGAGGAAAATGGATTTAAATCAGCTCACCCGTTTGTAGATAAGTCCAGTTCCCAGGATCACGGCAGGGTGGAGTCCTCACCCGAAGACAAGTAGTGAACAAAGTGCAGCCAGCTACATCCAGGACACCGGATTCAAAGATTCAATAAAACTTCCATTCTTTATTTTCAACGGATTAAAAACAATACATGGAGGAAAGCTATATCTTTAGCGCATACTTGGCACGATGGCAGGCCACCATAGACCGACGCGTTTCGGAGATAATTCCTTAGTCGTGGTCACCTAAGTAAATGTAATAAGTGTATGCTATTTATAGATACGCCCTGGAAATCACATGACAGGGAGGGGCAAGAGAAAACACACACCTCCCGAGCTAGCCGTAGCTTGCTCTACAAGAAAAAGAAAAAAAAAAAAAAAAAAAGGTGTGTGTTTTCTCTTGTCCTGGATGTCCTGGATGTAGCTGGCTGCACTTTGTTCACTACCGGTGTTCACCAGAGCCCGCCGCAAAGCGGGATGGACTTGCTGCAGCGGGATTCCCCCTAGGTTGCTACCCTTGACGCGACTAGCTTGTGGAGGCAGCCAAGATGCAGCGAGGTACCAAGTCGTCGGAGACAGGCAGGCAGGTCAGGGCAGGCGGCGAAGGTTCGTGGTCGGTAGACAAGAGCCGAAGGTACAGTACACGATACAAGAGACACTACGGAACGCTTTCTCTGAAGGCATAGAGTGCTAAAGATCCAGCAGGGTAATGTGGGAGGTGGACCCTTAATATAGGGTCAGCGGCCGGAAATCACCAATTACCGGCGCGCTGGCCCTTTAAATCTGAGCAAGCCGACGCGTGCGCCCTAAGGGACGGGGACGTGTGCACCGGCCGGCTGGAGGATGCGGAAGAACAGGAGCACGGCTGGGTGAGTACATGCGCCTCGGGGAACAAGTGTGCCCATGGCCCGATACACTCGTCCCCAGCACCGCGGCGCATACAGGTTACGAATGCGTCCGCAGCCCGACTCGCAATCGCAATCTTCAGGTGTGTTTGTAATCAGTGGGACTATTTAAATGAGTTCCTTTGAGTTGTTAACAGAGTTCCAATTAAAAGGGCTGTCTCATTACAACAGTTGGCAATGTTTTCTGCTGGTTGCCAAAAATGTGAACTAAGAACCTCAAAAACTTTGCATGTATCCTAAGTAGCAGAAATGCTTTTTCAAAAATAAAATGTTTTTTAGTTAATAGTGTGCTGCTAATATTGCTAAGCACAAATAAAGCAGCCCGTTCTCTTAAACCATAGCACTTTGCTAATGGTAACAAAGGAAATACATGCTTAGATTTTTGGTCCCCTCATTTTAAACTATGATCTTCGTAGTGAGACAACCCCTTTAAGAGCTCACAGTGCAGCTAGAAATGTGTAAACTAGCAATGGATTTTTCTCTACTTTTAGTATGTTTTTAAGAACTCAATAAACATTTTTGTGCCTTTTATGGACATAATACGTTGTGCTGGACGTTTTCGTCATTTTATTGCTTTTTGCCAAGGATCTTTGGTCATCTTGAGCCGTACACCTTTACATTGGCCTGGACTACTGGTGAGCGAACCTTTTGTTTTACTTTTTCTCTATAGATTCAGAGCAAGCTATAGCTAGCCTCAGACCTGTATGTTACCAAATGGGAAAACTGTTTAAAAACATACACATGCTTGTGCATTTACATACATATAAGGTCCATAGCAAAATAAACCCAATAATTATTTCCCTGAACAACTACGACCTTCTACAAAATATAATCTTTATAAAAAAAATGTCATCTGTTCCCTATATCTTGCTAACCTACTAGACATAGTAACTACAAGATGATGACAGAGACCATGATTGCAGGCTTTGTTTGCAGTTGGTAACCACACATTGGTCTGCATAACAGCTGCATGAGAGCTGCATACACAAATAATACAAGATATGTTATCAAGACCATGAAGCAAAATTGCTTCATATCTTTATTTCAGATGCATTGGATTATTTAACAAACAATGCAAAAGTGTTTAAAGCCTTTAAATTCATGTAGAAATACAAGATACTACAAACAGCAACCTCAATGAAGTAATTTATTGCAGTAATTAAAATGGTTGCCCACTTTGATATTTTCTTTTTGTGTTTGTAGCATAATGCAGACCTTTTAAAATAATTAAAAAAAAACAACTTAAACTTAATTCTTCATCTCGGCTCGACCACTGCACCGTGCTCATACTCCGTCCCCATTCAGAAGAAACAAGAAGTAAACAGAAGACCAGCGCAACCACTGTCTCAATATAGAACCCCATTAAAAAGACTCCACATGTCATAGAGTGCATCAAGTGTATCCTTCCTCCTGTACAGTAGCTGATGTGTAAGACAGGATCCTCTTCAGTGTTACAAGAAGAAAATAAAAATTGTGTATGAAGCTGCTTACCTACCTGTCCAATCATTCCTTTTTATCTCACAATCTCATCTATATACCTATAACTTTTACAATTACCTGCTTGCTAGATTAGCTAATTTCAAGCGAGCATAATATGGGCAGATTTCTGCACCTGTGTTATGGGTACAAATCCTGGTGCAAGTCTGGCACTAATTAACTGCACTAACAGCATTACACATCCTTATAATGCTGTAAGTTTGGGTCATTAGACTTGTGGTTGGACTTGAACTTGTGGCCATCATGTGTGATCCCACTACAGCAGGTCAATAGACTTGAGGTTGGACTATAATACAAGCAGAAAAGCACCTGGATTACGCTCATGTAAAATTGGCCTTGAGTGTCTTGCTGGTCCATATGGTTTATACTTGGTAATTTGTCTTTTGATTTCTATGGTGTCTTGAATCTGGGGACTGCGGGAAGATATGAGATGTGCATATATGTCTACATTTGTAAGAAAAAGTGTCTCCCTTGGAAATACATCACACTGACTTATACAAGACCTGGAGTATGCTCAACGATGAAATTGGTGCCTACAGCTGTTCATTACCAATGAAGACAAGAGGCAGAAGGCTACACTGACAATTAATTAGGAACCCAGTTGAATCACATGTTAATATAATGATGTGCATAATGTAAGACATGTAGGACATGGGAAAATATACAAGAAAAACAATGGGCCAGACAGGAATGATATATGTGAGTATAATGTATGCTCCGCATAACTCCTCTACAATCCATCCTAGAGCTTTGATGTGATAGTCTGGGATGGACAGGCAAATGACTTTGATACATGAGTGCAAACACATTTTCATATTAAAAAAAAATTCCATTGATGTGCCACCATAACAAATATTTCAGAAACTTTGCTTTAAAACATATTTTAGAAGGTGAACTGCGAATCCAACTTAACAAGTTTTCCATTATCTTTTCAATATGTATAAACCAAATCATATTTGCACCCACAGCAAATGTATGCCGGATTTTTTTTTTTCTATATGGTACATTGCGCTTTATTTCTTTATAGTAGGTCAGAAGGAAAAATATTCTATTTGGATATGCATTTGTATTGTATGTAAAACAAATGTCTATTTATTTGCCTTTCAAGGACTATAGTGGGCAGTATACGTAAAAAGAAGTATTTACTCAAAGAAAAAAAAATATATATATATACTTACAATACTAATGACATATTTAGAGATGTGACTTAAAAAGATATTTAGAGGTAATTATACCCCTTAAGCGAATTCAGGTATAGGGACACTTAAAGGCCATGCAATACTCCCTGGGAAATCAAATGCAAAGTAGGCTCTCGGGAAGAGAAATAGGTCTTTGGTATCACCTATTGGAAGCAGCATCCCTTACAGCCACATCAGACCCATTACAAAGCCTTGAATCATAACTTGATTTAAAGGGGTTGTCTCACTACATTGACTCATCTTACCTCAGTCCTGTCTTCTTGGTTTCACTTTGAATACAGGGGCGTTTACTGGCTTCCACTAGGTTGCAGTAGAAGCCAGGTCTGTAGCTATAGCAACTAGTGCTGGCAGCCTATAAGGATAGATCAAACAGGTCTGTAGCTATAGCGACCTGAGGAGCTGATGCAGCACATGCAATAGGGGATATCTCAGAATAGGCAGGATACTGTTAATGGACATATATTGTGAAGTGACTTGTTTTTGCAAGATCTTTAACATAAATAGCAATCCTTGTAGTGAGACAACCCGTTTAAGCCAAGCCAGTAACTTCTCTATTAAAAAAAAAAAAAAAAAAAAACGTCCCTTCTTCAGACAGACGGCAGCTGTTTCAGGGTGTTTTCCCTACAACAGTGCAGAACAGGGTTCTGGCTGGCTGGTTGAGAGGCCATTAACACAGCTTTACCATAGGTATCATCTCCTTGAGGAGAGCATCACTGACCGAGTTCACTTTTAGAAAGTACACATTAAGAAGAACATCTCACCTGTGTGACCTCTGATGGACCCACGCTGACTTGGATTGGATTCAAGACACTAGGAATTCCTGGAACGGTTCTCTGACTGGGAAATGTAGGAGCTGGGTGTATAAGTGGTGGGCTGTGTCCAAAAGCTGAGCCTATACTATGCTGGCGATTTATTATATGCTGATGCATCTGTTGCAAGGAGACTGGAGTAGGTGGATACGTAAAGCTCAATGCTGGGCTGAAAAGAAAAACAAAAAACATATTATAAAAAGGACATAAAGCAATTCAGCTTTCTAGCTGATGTTGTAGCTGTACATCTATGGATAACCGAACATTAAATATCATACTTTACAAGTAGACTGATAATAATTTACAATGTTGGTTGTACAAAGCAGGAACAAAATGACTTTAAGGAAATCTGTACAGGATTTTTTAAAACGCCTTGTGTAATGAAAGACCCTTTAAATATTAGAATGTGAAAACTCCTACATAAGTCTTCAAATCGCATTATCGGGAAGGAAAATCAATTGGTTAAATGTGTTTTGAACACCATGCTTGTCATATCACTCATTAAAAAAAAAAAGCAATGGAAGGTTCTGCTCAGCCAGAATGTCACCTAAAAACAATTTCCATTGGAGCAGCTTGCATTAAAATCTGCTGTAAGACTGCTGATCAATGCATTTCAGTTTGGGGATATTCCGATGGGAGATCCCGTCTCTCTCTTCCAGTTTAACATCATTAAATGTCTATTAAAGCCCATTATGCATGCTAATACCTGTCATCACTTCATTACTCCTCTGTGTTCCTGAGCCTACGGTTCAATTCTGAGGAAAATTATATTACAGCATAAAGACTTCACTCTGCAAGAAGGCATTGCCAAACCACTCTTTATTGCATGCTCCTCAAGTAAATTGTTCCCAGTGATACACTCCAATCGCTAATGGCAGATAAGAAAAAGATCTGTTTAATCCTCACTTTTTCTTCCTTACACAACTCTTCACCTTCCTACTGAATGTTCTCATTTTTTTCCCCCTAAATAAAAATGAGTGAACTTTTTACGTATAAATGATAAAAAAATTGAATATGAATATTTTCCTTCTATATATTTATATTCATGTTCATTTATATAGCGCTGTTCAATTTAGGATTGTTGTCATTCAACATCAGTTCTTGTTTCGATCAGGGTTCACACTCTGACTTCCACATTAACCTCTCAGTATACAGTATGTTTTTGAAGTTTGTGGAAAGTGGAATACATGCAGGAAACCCATGCAGATATAGAGAGGACATACAAGCTCCAAGCAGACGTTGCCCTTGGTCAGATGTAAACCCAGCACTGGAAAGTGATGGTACTAAACCATGAGCCTCCATGCTGCTCTACATTTCTATATTTCTTTGCAATGACTGCATGGTAACTGTTAAGTTTTTCTGATTCATAAGCGTCCAGGTGAAAGTATGTGTCAATACATATATGAGTTGGAAAAATTCAAAGACCCTCAGCCAGACTTGGAATGGTCCACAAGAAAACCATTGGTGGGCAACTTTTAGGGTGAAAGACACATAAAAAGAGGCACAGCACAGAGTCAAGAGCAGTACATGCAATATTGTAAAGTAGCTGTATAATGGACCCAAAGAATGAACTCCATTGATTGACTCAAAGAATTAACTGGTAGACTCTAAGGGGGACATGTATGAACTTTGGCACGTCAAAGTTGAAGGTTTCATCTTTTTTTCTGTGTATACTCCGCCTGATGTATGCCGGTGGCCGAAGTGTGCTCATAAATGCTGTGTAAACTTCGATGCCTCCGGCTCAGATAGACCACATTGAAATAGGTCTGCCTGTCGGAGCTGTAATGCGCCTCGCTTTGCCGACCGGCATTCAGCTTTCGACTTATGCGCCTAACACATATGTTTGGTGCGTCCGACATCGGAGACGGGACAGTGAGGCGCATCATACGCCAGAAAAAGTGTGTTAACTACAATCATACATGCCCACTAAGAATCAACTTCATTGGTGGGCCCCAAGAATCAGCTTTAGTGACAGTCCAACACTGCCCTCTGCCTATTATTTTCTTCTACAACTAATATTTTAATTCAGTTGGGATAAAAACATTAGATATACTCCACATAAATATTAAATAGCTTTAAGGTAAAAAAAAAAAGAACCTTGTTCTGTTTGGGCTCATCCATGTAGGTTGGTCTATAGGAGTCATAATTAATTCTATGTGTCTAGTTATTATATAGCGCTCACCCAAGGCAAAGACTTCTTTCTGATCACTGACTTCCAGTGTTACAGGCACCATGTACACCACCCAGAAGCCAGATAAGCGTTCCTTTAGAGTATGTTCACATGGTGTATTTGCGGGTGTAATTCGACGTGTAATTGAGCTTCAATATGCCTGAATTACGCCCTGCAGATATGGTAATTCATAGCTCTCATTGAGAGTTATGATTACCCAGCGTTTTCCATTGAGATTAATTGACACGTCACTTCTTCCTGGCACTTACGCGCCGGGGAAAGTGGAAGTCAATGGGAGTTGGCTGTCAGCGCTTTAGAAGTACGCGCTGGACAGTCGTGTGAACGTATGTAACATCTCTCCTACTTCAGTTGTCCTGTGTTTTATTTACTCTTATCTTAAGAACCTCTTTGAAAGTTTATGCTTCCCTTTGATGTGCATCTTTCCTAACTGCTAAGTAAAATACAAAGTAGAGTCACATTATTATGACCATTTCCTACCTTAGATGTCAGCAGTCTGTAGCTAATGAAGGAAGTCATGAAGGAGCTGGCATGGTGTGTGTATATATAAGATGTGTGATAGGAGGTCTAATAAATTATCTATTTTACCCATGACAGAACCAAAGGATTTGTGCACAGAGTTGAAAAAGAGATGAATGAAGTCTTTTCAATCAAGGCTGACAGTGTTTCTGAAACTGTACAGCCTGTAAACTATCCGAGTGCTGCTGTGGTGAAAGTGTATAGTGAGGGGACAAATGGCCCTATTACTAATAAAGGATGTGAAAACTACAGAGTACCACATGCCACTGATGTCAGTGGTGAACAGTGGCTTGGAAGGTGTGTGAGGATGGACTGGCATGCTACAGTGGAGCAGCTCAATGCCAAAATAAACCAGGGGGCTACAGACTTATGTCTAAAACTACCGTTCAGTGAACCCTACTGGCTAAGGGGCACCGAAGCAGATGGATGATCACTGTATAACTGCTAACAAAGTTGCAGTGCCAAAAAAAAGCATAATGTTCACTGAAGTGTGGGAATCGGACCTCTGCTGATTTGCAAAGGGTTGTCTTCTCCAATGTTTTCTGCTTCATTAAATGGATTGAAATTGGTGTCTGGTGAGAAACATTAGAGAACAAAAATCCTGCAACCATTGCTGGAGAAACATAAGTGGTGGCAGCATTATGGTCTGGGGAATGTTTTTGTGGAACTGTCAACCATCCTTGAAGATCACGTATACCACATTGTCTTCCCTGGGTGGAGGAGGGGTTGATTTGAATCTTCCAGCAAGACAGTACGACATGTCACATGGTTAGAAATGTCCGACAATGGTTGGCAAAGCATGACCAAGACTTCCAAGTAGTACCCTGGCCCCCTAATTTCATAATACAGTATCTCACAAAAGTAAGTACACCCCTCTATTTTTGTAAATATTGAATTAAATCTTATCATAGGACAAAACTGAAGATATGAAACTGTGATACATCTGTGGGGCATCCTCAAACGGAAGGTGGAGGAGTGCAAGGTGTCTAACATCCACAAGCTCCACTATGTGGTCATGGAGGAGTGGAAGAGGATTTCACTGGCTGTAACCTGTGAAGCTCTAGTAAACTTAATGCCCAAGAGAATTAAGGCGCATCCACACGGCAGCGGACAAATACCGGCCGGTTTGCTGGCCGGTATTTGTCCGGTTTTGCGGCCATCCCCACGGCCGCGGGGGGGGACGGCTTTTCTCCGCGATGAACGGAGAAGAGCCCTCCCCCCTCCCATTGAGAAGCACATCTTCCGTCCGGAAACCGGACGGAAGATTGTGCCTCTACAATGTTGTGCCGCCGGACCGCCGGCGGCAAAACCGTCCGAGGGCAAAACCCGTGCAGTGGGGGACTGCTGCACGGGTTTTCCATAGAGCTCATTTTTTTTTCAATTGTGCTCATTTTCGGCTGGTTTTTCAGGCGGTCTGAAAAACCGCAAACAGGCTGAAAAACCAGCCGAAAACCCGTGTCGTGGGGACATGGCCTTAAGGCAGTGCTGGAATTAATGGTGGCCACACAAAATATTGACAATTTTGTCCATTTTCAGTTAGAGGGGCACCCCATTTTGTTGGGCCCGTGGGTTTTAGGCATTAATGGGGTTTTGTGAATTATTTTGTAGGCAAACCAAATTAACACTGTTATAAAAAGTGTCCAATTTCAAAGGGGTTTTCCCCCTGAAAAAGATTTAAGAAAAATATTTACAAAAAAAATGGGGGTTTTTTACTCAAAATTTTCTGAGATACTGTATTTTTGGGACCCCTCAATTGTTTTCATTTGCCTAAGGGGTACCTCCTTACCTACCCCCCAGGATGCACCCCCAGTCAGGGATTTGGGTTTTAAAATACCTGGGGACAAACTACCAGAACCTTTTTGGGCACTCCCGCCCAATCTAGCTGGGGTTTCCTGTGCTGCACCAGTTTTGGTTTTTTTGCTGGTGGTCACAATAATTTGATCGACTTTGTGTCAGGATTTTTCAAAACTGCGACCCTTCCCGTGTTGGGGAAAAATTTCAACTCCCCTCATTTCCAAATTTTTGTAATTTTATAACAGTGGGAATGATGGGAGGTGGTAAATTTTTTCCAAAAAGGCTGGAGGGCCCCAGAGTTCTGAGGGGTGCCTTGGGAGTTAATGGGGCCCGTCCAGTGCAACCCATATTGAAATGGCCCTTGCCTTCCTTTCCCCCTTTAGAGCCAAAATTTTATGATAAAAAGAAAAACATCCCACATTTTGGGCCCCATTTAGATTAAAAAATACACATTTTTAATTTGAGCCAAATTTTTAAATCATTAAAGAAAATTTTCCCAAAAGATTTTTCATTAAAAATGCCTTCCCCAAAAGATTTAAAACAACCGCCCAAACAGGAATTTTTTTCCGAGGGAATTTTTTATTACTATTATTAGGGGGCAACAGCTTTCCCGCCGGGTTTTGGACAGAAATTTCATTTGAAATTTCCCTTAAAAAAGCATGTTTTGGAAGGGAAATTTTAAGAGAACTCTTTTCATTTTACTGCACTACTTTTTTTTTTCTTTTCATAATGCAAAGCCCAAACATGGGGAACACGGTAATTGTTCTTTGCAAGAGTCGGGAGGAAATCATTTTTTTGTTTTAGTTTTTACAAGCATTATAAATCCCCGCCCAGTGTTCCCCGAAAGGAAAAATTTTAGATTTATTACAGGGGGGACTTTCGAAGGGAACCTTAAGGTTGGGTTTCCCGGGCTTTTTTTCCAAAAATAGTTATAAGTTGTAAAATTTTTTAAAAAATTTTTAAAGGTGGGAAAAGGGGATGGGGTTTAAAGGCCCCGGGGGGGTGGGGGTTTATTGGGATTTTATGTACCCCGGACAAATTTTTTACCAACGGAAAATGGGTTTTTAATTTTCTTTCCCCCCCTTTTCAGTAAGCGCATTATATTTTAAAAATGGGAAAACCCGGGCCGGCTTAAAACGGGGGGAAAACAATGTTCCCCCTTTTGGGGATTTTTTGAAGTTTGATTGTTGAGAATATAATGTATTTTTCTTTAAAATTGGGAGGGGTTTTTAAGGGAAATAATGGGAGCTTAATTTTTATTTGGGGGTTTTTTTTAAATTTTCCCCTTTTAACATAAACAATCTGGACCGGTCGCCAATTTTAAATTTTGTTTTGGGGTTTCGGTCTTGACTTGCTGTTTCCCCCGTTACAAATTTTTCCCCAAAACAAACAAGTCCAAGGGTGGGCGTTTTCCATTCCCGGAATGATAATTCATGTACCGTTTAAATTAAAATTTTTCAAGCCATTTTAGGTTTAGGGAAAAAAACAGGTAAAAAAAGTAAAAATTTTAAAAAATTATTAAAAAAACCCAAAAGTTTATAAATTTTAAGTGATTCACATTTTAAAGGAATTGTACGGGGAAAACTTAACAAACAAAATTGTTAGTCCGCAGGGGTATGATTAGAAATAGAAAAAAACAACTAGTGCAGCTGGGACATACGGGACGGCCACCAGGGTGGAATGGGAGCATCACGGACCGGTGTTCTTCCTTTTTTGTAACCATAAAAGCTTTTGTCAAGTCCTGGAACACCCATTTCTAAACGTAGGACCATCAAACTGCCTAAACATTTTGTGCGTGAGCGAAATCAACTGTGTTTCACCTTTCTAAAATGGACACAGTTGTCATCCTGTAGCAGGAGTGCCAAATCTATTTCACTGAGGGCCATATCAGTAATATGGTTCCCTCAAAGGGCATTTGGAGGTTGACCAAATGATGCACTTGGTTGGGGATTTAGGAGCTGTGCGTTGCTGTGAGTTGCTGAATAAAGCAGTGTTGAGGTGAACTCTGAATATAAAATGGCACCCACTCCCTGTGCTGATGGCATCGTCCAAGGAAAGTGGAGAGCCGGTCCTTCTGTGTCCAGACCTTATCCATCCCTGCTTGCTGTGTTTAAGCTTTTACAGGCCCCATAAAATGAAATGGTGGTCTGGATATAGCCCACAGACCTTGAGCCACATGTATGAAACTGTTTAGGTCTAAAACCCAATTCTTATGTTGCAACATATCAGTTTACTCCCATTAGGCATTCCCCGCGCGCCCCCCCCGCCCCCCCATCAAACATGGCAACTATTACTATGTTGGAGCGAGTGTCGCTATAATGGGTATTTTTACAGTGCTGGGAGTTAAATAAGGGGAACTATCACTATGTGGGGGCATTAAATAGGCATATTTAATATGGATAGTGCAGAGGGAGCATTTTTACTGTGTAGGAGCAATAAGAGAGTACTGTCATGTATGGGGCAGTTGGCACTATTACTGTGTAGGAGCAATAGGGGAGGATATTTACTGTGAAACCCACTGAGGTGGCACTACCACTTTGTGGGGAAACTATTAGGCTACGTCTACACAACAGTGATTTACTGTCGGATTTTTATGCCGATTCGTTATTTAGAATCTGCAAAAATCCGACTGTTAATCATCCCCACAGACCTCAATAGAAAATCCAAACTGTAGTCTCCACAACTCAAGATTTTCAGAGGTTGGATTTTAATCCAAAAACTGGGTCAAAAACTTAGGACCACATGCATGAAACCATTTAGGTCTAAAACTCACTCTTTTGCCCATAGTAAACTATGGGCAAAAGAGTGAGTTTTAGACCTAAATGGTTTCATGCATGTGGTCCTTAGAATATGTTCTATAATTCACCATATTTCACTTGAAAATGCTGGATTATAATACTGTTCAATTGAATGAAATCTGAAAAATACTCAAAAAAACAGAACAAAAACCTGATCGGTTTTGGGTTTGGGAACAGCCTTACTTTTATAGAGGCCGGGTAAGAAACTTTTACTGTGTGAGGTACAAAAACAAACCCATGGAACAGTTACCTTTAGGCTGCGTCCTCACGGCACGGGACAAATACCGGTTTATCCAACCGGTATTTGTCCGGTTTGTGTGCAGTGCACAAGACCGCGGAGGGGACGGCTTTTCTTCACATTGGCTTCACAGATTCTGTCCGAAAACCGGACAGAAGATTATGCAAGCACAATGTTTTGCGGGCGGCCCGCGGGCGTAACACCCGCCGGGCAGAAAACCCGTTCAATGGGGACTGCTGCACGGGTTTTCCATAGAGCCCCATTGTGCTCATTTTCGGCTGTTTTTTCAGGCGGTCTGCAAAACTGCAAACCGCCTGAAAAACCGTCCAAAAACCGGTGCCGTGGGGACATGCCCTTACCCTTATTATTTTAAAGGGAACCATAGTTCTGACATCATTATATCTAAAATACAGTATTTTTTATCACATTGCTACATAACAGGTAAAGTTATTTCGGCACCTAGGGCAGTAACACTTTGGCTATGTTCACACGGCTTAACTGCGGGGCGTAATTCCGCCCCGCAATTACGCCGTGTGGCCGGGGGCGGGGCGGGAGCGGGGCAGCAAGCGGGGGGCCGGCACTTCGCCGGCCCATAGACAGTCATTGCTAGCAGGGGCTATACGCCTAGAAAGTGACATGTCAATTATCTCCCCCTGGGCGTTTGGGCGAGCAGGGAGAGGTAGACGTAATGCATAGTTCTCTATGAGAACTTTTGCATTCCCGTAGTATGGGACGGATTCAGCCCGTAATTGGCGCACTTCGCCGTGTAATTACGGACTGAATTACGTCCCAGAATAAGCCGTGTGAACATGGCCTTTGAGTCATGGGAAAACAGCAGGATGGTGCTGTTAAATGGAGGCAGGATGGGAAATAGGTGAGGAGAGTACTGGAGAAGCACGGAACCAAAGATGATAGGGCAGTCAACTAATTAAAATTAAGTTAACATGTTAATTAATACACACTGAGCACAATAAAAAATGCAAAAGCCAAAACTAGAACTCCCAGGATATCTGGTTTCACCATAATCGTTTTGACCTACAGAATAAAACTAAAATGTTATTTATGCCACACATTAAACAGCACAATATTCACAATTAATAACAAAGGCAAAAATGTGTGTTTTTTTAAATTTCCTCATAAAAAGAGCAACTTTTATTCCAAAGTAGTGCCTGGAAAAAACTATGCATCCTACAAAAATGAAGCCGTTGTACTGCAACATTGATAAGGAAAATAATAAAGATATGGCTCCTGGAACGTGACAATGAAGTAGCTGAAAAATAAAATGCAACATAGGCTAGTTTGTTAAGGGGTTAATGTATCATGACATAAATGTATGCCATGGATTGTCATACCTATAGGATTTATAATGTATATTTACATCAGGATAGATGACCTGGCACAGAAACTGTGATTGACAGTGGGGCTTATATTCTCACAGCAGGGATCAGACAAATAATCCTGGACAACTAACTCCTTAGATGCTGTAGTCAATAGAAGTATTTAAGAAGTAAAGGGTTCTCTTTCTCTAGCCCATTGGTGCCTTGTGACATGCATATAAAGCGCAAAAAAAAAATTCCTGGCATCTAACAAAAGGTCGGCCTAGTTTGCATAATGCCCTTTATGTATTTTGAGAATCCAATAATATTGCTTCAACAGCCTGAGCCCTAGCGTTAGGTAACGCATTTCTTTCCAGTGTACATTTCAATAAAGACAGTAGTTTCTTCCTATATTTGGCAGACCAGGTCGTCTGGAAGTTTCAAGTACTGTCAATCTGCTGTTTGCCTTGTATAGTGTTTTATTCATGGTGTGATGTAAAATGAGTCATAGCTCTATTCCTTATTAGGTCAGTGTGTTGAGGACTGGCTGCATGTACTTGACAAATATGCAACAAAAAATAAAAGCGCTGCATGCAGGGAGCAGGACAAAGACACAACTCCTCTTTGCTTGAAACATTTGAGACTCCGATATGTAGCTCTGGAAAGAGTTTTTGTTCAAGTGGGTCAGTGAACTGCATTGTAATTTCATGAAGATGTGGAGTCTCGAATGGCGAGCTTAACTAACTTAGAATAATAATAAAACTAAACATTACAGACCTCATAATGAAAACCAAACTTTGTGGCAATTCAGATACTGGTCACAGCTGTGGAATTTACCCAGACACAGCTGTGATTAAACTTCTATAATTGACTGTATTTCTTTAACCGGAGAATTAGTTTTGCTCATGCAATTTATTTATTTGCATCAACATAGTTAACTGATGCAGTAACATAAGAACGCGAATATTTGTTTCTGAAGAAAACATGTACTTAAAGTTTTATATGCGCACAGCTGACTCATAACTAAAAGTATTCTACAGTGGGTTGCAAAAGTATTCATGCCTCTTGAACTAGTCCTTATGTTTAAATGTTACAGCCACAAACTTCAATGTTTTATTGATATTTTATGGACAGAGCAACACAAAGTAGCAAATATTTGTGAAGTGCAAAGAAAAAGATACGTGCTTTTCCAAATTTTTTACAAATTAAGAAACTAAAAAATGTAGTGAACATATGTGTTTAGTCCCATTTACTGATACCCCTGAATAAAATCCAGTGTGACCAATTGCCTTTAGAAATTACTTAATCAGTAAATAGAATACATCTGAATGTAATTTTTTCTTAGTATAATTACAATTGTTTTGAAGGCCCCCAGAGGTTTGTTAGAGAACATTTGTGGACAAATAGCATCATGAAAACTAAGAAATAAATCAAACAGCTCAGGAATTAAGATGTGGCAAAGTGTTTTGCAGAGTTAGATTAATTTAAAAAATAGCCTAAACTCTGAATATCTCACACGGCACTGTTCAATCCATCATCCGTAAATGGAAGGAGTATAGCACAGACTAGGAGAACACTAAGGGCATGTCCCCACTGCACGGGTTTTCGGACGGTTTGCGTTTTTTCAGACCGCCTGAAAAACCGGCCGAAAATGAGCACAATTGTGCTCTATGGAAAACCCGTGCAGCAGTCCCCACAGCACGGGTTTTCCGCCCGGCGGTTTTGTCGCCGGCGGACCGGCGACAAAACATTTAACATGCACAATCTCCGTCCGGGTTCCGGACGGAACATGTGCATCTCAATGGGAGGGGGGAGGGCTGTTCTCCGCTCATCGCAGAGAAAAGCCGTCACCCCCGCGGCCGTGGGGACGGCCGCAAAACCGGACAAATACCGTGTAAACGGCCCCTAATAAGAAAAACAGTAAAGAGGCCCAGGGTCATTCAAGATGAGCTGCAGAGATTCACAGCTCAGGTGGGAGAATCTGTCCAAAAGACATCTATTAGTCATGTTCTCCAGAAATCTGGCCATTATGGAAGATTGGCAGGAAGAAAGCTATGTTTGAAAACAAGCCATAGGAAGTTCCATTTGCAGTTTGCAAAAAGTTATGTAAGGGACACAACAAGCATGTGAAAGAAGGTGATCTGGTCAAATGAGACCAAAATTGAACTTTTTGGCCTAAATGCCAAATTCTATTTGTGGGGGAAATCCAACACTGCACATCACCCTGAACACACCATCTCCACCGTGAAGCATGGTGGTAGCAGCATCATGCTGTGGGCATGCTTTGGTTAAGCAGGGACTGGGAAGCTGGTTAGAGATGATGGGAATATGGATGGAACTAAGAACAGGGAAATTCTGGAGGAAAACCTGTTAGAAGCAGCAAAAGACTTGAAACTGGGGAACAGGTTCATCTTCAAGCAGGACAACAACAGTAAACATACAGCCAAAGCCACAATGGAATGGTTAAATCAAAGCACATTTACATGTTTAAATGGTCCAGTCCAAGTCCAGACCTAAATCTCATTGAGAATCTGTGGCATGACTTGAAAATTGCTGTTCACAAACATTCACCAACTAATCTGACTGAGCCAGAGCTATTATTCAAAAAAGATGGGGCAAAAATTCCAGCCTTTAGATGTGCAAAGCTGGTAGAGACATACCCCCTCAGAATTGCAGCTGTCATTGCAGCTAAAGGTGTTCTTACAAAGTATTGACTTGGGGGGAGGGGGGAGCTGAATACATATGCACGCCACACTTTTCAATCTTTCAATTTTCAAAAATTTGGTAAAACACGCATGATTTTCTTTACATTATACAAATACTGGCTATGTTGCCTAATCAAATAAAATATAAGTAAAATACATTTATGTTTGTGGCTGTAATACTTAAACATTAAGAAAAGTTCAAGGGGCATGAATACTTTTTCAACCATCTGCTGTGCAGTAAATGGAACAGTCATTTTTCCCTCTGAATTGTAAAGTGCTGCACAATATGGTGGTGCTATATAAGTAAAGATGTAGTAGTTTTGCTATTATTATTGCTGTTTGTACTATTAGAGAGTGTTCACATGTTGGATTTTTCCACATGGAAAAATTCAATGCAGAATCTGTGTCCATTTATGTGCAAATTTTAGTTGTTCATTTTCAAAAGTAGACATGGATTTTGCTGTGTTTTTTTTTTTTACATGGATTAGCTCTGTATCAATGGATCTCATCCATATCTTGGCTACAGATCAGGAATCCACCGGTATTACTTATTTTTCTTTGTGCATCACAGATTTAAAATATACAGTGAAAAAAAAAATCTGCCATGGACATAAGTTTCATGAGAATTGCAGGATCCGACACAAAGTCCGCCTCAAAACATACATACCCTTTGAACAATGCACCTGTCCTTAGATTATTGTGACTTTAAAGGGGTTGTCTGGTATATAAAATAAACCACGAAAGTACCGCTGGCCAAATAAAAAAAATAATCATGTCTCTTTTATTTCGGTGAAGGTCAGTAGCTGCGATGTTAGGCTATGTTCACGCTTAATGCGGGACGTAATTCGCCCCGCAATACGCGTTGACGGGGGCGGGGGGGAGCGGGGGAGTGAGCGGGGGCCGGCACTTGCGGCCCATTGACTTCACGCTAGGGCGTATACGCCCTAGAAAGTGACAGGGAATTATCTCCCGCCGGGATTCGCGGTCGGGGAGGACGTAATCCATGTCTCTTGGAACTGTGAATTACGTAATGAATGGCAGTTTTCGGCCGTAATGGCGCACTTCGGCGGAATTACGGCGAATACGCCATTTTAAGCCGTGTGAACAGGCCTTACAGTAGTCAGGTTCAGTAATACAAGGACCTGAGCAAGATAGGTGTGTTTGGGTTTGTTTTGTTTTTGGTTTTTTTTTGGCCTGCAGCACCTTCATTCTTTTTACATAATGGATGGACAACCCCTTTAAATAGCATATTGTGGTGACAGATCATTTTAAGCTATGCTTTATTTAGAAAACAAAAAAGAGTTAAATATATTGTTACAGCACCATAAAACATATGAACACCCTTCTTGGTTTCTTCTGTTTTGCTTATTTGCCCATCTTTGAACAGCTTAAAATAACTTTTCCAATTTCGTTGAATGAAAGTAATTCCTGCAGAGGTGAGTTGGACAAAACTTTTCCTTGGAAATGATTTTGTGTATCCCCCTTTCTATTATTGTTGCTTTCATACAACATAGGTGATATCAAGTTTTGGGTCATCATGGAAGGCTAAACATTGTGGCCAGGGCTAATGGTGTTTTAAAAAAAAAAAAAAAAGTGTTGTCATTATTTATCTTTTCAATTTGTTTAATACATTTTGCAATATTGCTGTTTTCCACTGTAACTAGGGCTGACGTATTAGTACCAGTTACAGGGGACAAATATTCACTTCAGAGCTGACACTTATTGCAGCGCTGATTCAGGATCTTCCAGTGATCGAGTGATAGCCAACACAGAAGCAGGAAGTGTCATGATCGCCTACTAATGCTAATCTGTAAGCGGAAAAGTAGGGCCGGCAATAAACCATCTCTGCCTTCTAGCTAGAGAGACCAGCTGCTCCCCTCCTGCAGCTGTACAATTTCTATGCAGCTGCAGACTCTGAAATAATGTTCAGAAACAACCTTGCAGACTCACATGAAGACCAGCGAAAATTTTAACAAGTTCAGCAGTCTAAAAGCAATTGAGGATTGGGTTTTGGCAGGTAGCTTTTGTCATATATAATATAGATTTTATAAATAATATTAATTTACTAAATAATCACTTACTTTTCAGACCACTGTATAGAATACTTGCAGGTACTTTTATATATAGACTTACAATAAATAAGTAAACACACCTATGAGTAATAGCTAATGCCACTAAATTGCTGCAAGCATTCCAACTAATATCAAGTTATATCTCACATAACCTTGTTTGTAAACAATTTTGTTAAGTAGCACAGTTTGCTTGCTTGTACTCTATAATTAGAGGACCTGTGACTCCTTCCGACTTTAGTCCAATTTAGTAAATACTTGTATTTCCATTGAAATCACTATACTGGAGAATCTTTTCTATTTAACTCTGTGTTGTACTGTTCCCCTTTATTCCAAATTTATGAATAAATTATCAGAGTGTTAGGCTATGTTCACACGGCTTAACTGTGGGACGTAATTACGTCCCGCAATTACGCCGTGTGGCCGGGGACGGGGCGGGAGCGGGGGGCCGGCACTTCGGCGGATTCGCCGAGCAGGGAGAGGAGACGTAAGCCATGTTTCTCTATGAGAACTGTGGATTACTGTAATGAATGGGCCGTCTTCGGCGCGTAATTACGGACCGGAATACGGCCCATTTTAAGCCGTGTGAACATGGCCTTAAAGTCAAAGGGGTGTGGCACTGCACATACTGACTGGACAATGCCAGACTGTGCAGGGACACACCCCCAATTAGTAACACCCAGTTGACAATATAGTAATACATGTCTAGGAGGGATAACAGAAGACCCACACAACAGAGATTTAAGAAAAAATACAATTATTCACTAAAATGGACAGGTCATTAGAGGCCACATGTCCTCTTTAAAATGGCTTTCCACCTACATTTGTTTCTCTATATATGTTCAAGACACCAAGACATGCTTATCAACTCTTTTCAAGAAAAAGCAAGAGGGATTGCAAAAAAAAACCCCAAAAAAAAAACCTTTACCTTATTGCACTTGCTGATAAATGTCCATAAGAGCCACTGGCTGAGGAACTGCTACGTGAGTTGTTGAGAATAGTAACTAGAGAGTTTGGGGAGGTTCTGATCATGGTCTGAAGGTCAAAGCTGTGATCAGAGAGTGGAGATATAGACAATGTTCTTTTCCTGCTCGGTCGGGCCGTGAGCCTAGGGCTGGGAAATCTAGAACCTGAAAAAGAAGAGAAAAAGTTACAATTAACTATACATTAGTATAGCAGCACATTAATTTCCATTTGTCAGAGTTGGTCCAGATGTATTCAGCAGCTCTGCCATAATGGATAGTCAAAGCAGTGGCCCACATTTTTTCAACTTTTTGCTTGAAGTACTGAACAAGTGTATACTGTATAGGCTGCAGATCTATTTTATCTTAAAAGATAGAAGTAAATGGTGATGTGTAAATACATGACATTATTAATATAGTGCATACTCTGTTTGCTATAGAGTGGGTCAAAACAGTGAGCAGTTTTGACAAGTGCCTTCACTTTCCACCTGTGATCTACTGGCTACATTTGAGGAAAATTAGAAAGAAAAATGTATCATCCAAAGCTTTCCTCAAGGGAGCATTGTTTATTAATGTGCAAGCGCATGATAAATTGCTAAACAAAAGGATAAGACTTCAATGTATTAGCCCTCTCATTTCTGGTGATTTATGAATCTGATGGCTGCTACGACATTCCATTCATTAATTCACCACAAGCGATGAGACGTTGCCGCTGCAGCTTGGGTCTGAGCTACCGACAAGTCGGTACCTTTTTTTTTTTTTTTTTAAGTAAAAATGCAGAGCTGAAAATAAAGTGAAGGTCCGTGGAGGTATATTCCTTATCACTGTGGTTTAGATGCATTTACCGAGGACTAGAATTTTATATAAAAAAAATCTATATATTGAATACAAAAATAAGAAATCAAAAAATCAAAATAGTGATGTATAGTCATCTAAGTTATAATATTTGTGAATTACAATATACTACTAGCTTATGGACAGACAAGACTTCAAGAGCTTAAACCTCAGATTACTCCAGTTGGCTTTTTTTTTTAATTTATAATATTTTTGATTTTCACAAACTTACAAAACATTACGTTCTTGATAGATTCAATCAACCTCAATGTGTATTGTATCTTTAAACGTTCTGTACCCGTTAATGTACTATAGTTAACACTGTGTTGAGGTTTTATGTAGAAAATAAGTCAAAACCTTATCCATAAGGCTATGTTCACATGATGTACTGCGGCGCGTACAGTACGCACCGCAGTACATTGTGTCTTTTGGGTGCTCGTGCTAATACACGCGGGGGGCAGTCAGCCGGCCCCATTGACATTCATTACTCGCGGCGTGTATTCGCTGCCAATAATTGACGTCACTTATCTCCCCGGGCATACAATACAATTATATTGTACGAGCGGGGAAAGGAGGCGTAATCCATACTTCTCTATGAGAACTATGGATTACCCTAATTTCGCCGCGCATCTCGCCCGTATTAGAGCGAAAATACGACGTGAAATGTGCGCCGAAATTACGCTGTGTGAACATAGCCTAAAACACTGACCAGAGCAAAAAATGTTAAATTGCAAAAAATTTTAAAATTTTCAAAGAGTCATCTGTTTCCATGTGTTCTTAAAATTCCTTCATATACTCGTTATACTCTTTTTGCGTTGTTTTTTGTTTTATTTGTTTTGGTAACCCAGTAATACAAAGTTAGAAGAATAATAAAAATCAAAGCAGTGATATATAGCAGTCTAGTATATAATATACATGAATTACAATAAACTACTGGCTCATGGATGGATTAGATAAGAATTTAGCGCAGTTAGATCATTCCAGTTGCCATTGCTTTTTTTTGTTTTGGGGGGGAGAGGGTTGGAATGACCCAGTAATACAAATTTAGTTACATATTGCCATAACAATTCTAAAATGTTAGGTGTCACCCATCCTGGGATCTGTCAAATCTTATGCAGCTTCAATTAGAACCTCAGAAAAAAACTGTCCACAAAAATGAACAGCGCATTTGCAAAGTTAACTGTCAGAGCTGATGTTTTACTATGACTTAATAAAGGAAGGCTGAGATGACAGGACAGCATCAGTTTTCATCCACTCATGACATGTAACCCCATTAAAGTCTTCCTGCTTTAGAGGAGATTAACATAAGTTATCCACCGTGAATACAATTTATCTGCTGTTTAAATAAAGCCATTGGCTCTCATTAAACACAAACACGGGAGGATTTATTTTATGAACAGAGATGATTATCTGCTTTACATGTTTTTGCAGTGAGGCCGACTGCAGAATGTAAAATAAACCAAAGCATGTGCATCTCCTGTTACCTTTCAGCAACTGTACCCCTACATGATAAACTGCAATGGCCTTTCAAAAAGTCACCAAGTGGCAACCAATTTAGCCTTCCTTTAAAATTTAAATGTTAAATGTTCATCACAAGGGTAAAGATAAAGAGGACCTATCACCAGCTGAGTCTCACTATTTTTATTTGATAGTTAGCCACTACAAAAAATAAAGAAAGCTACTAAAGAAAATAAAAAATAAAGTGTTTTTACAGTGTGTGTCTGATACGTAGATATGCGACTAATTACAGGAATCATCATACCCATTCTCTTTGGCAGTTCCTATCAAGCCTAGCCATGTATAGCTAAGTCAATGCCCCATTCCCAAAACCCCCTCTGCTATAGAAGCAGCCTCTGGCTTGGTGGGAGTCACAAGAGAGGATTCAGGCGCTAATACCTGTGCTGAGTTGTCCATTTGCAAAACAGACATGCCTCTCTTTTCACATCTCTGTCATCTCTTATTGGTATGTCATCTCATCAATTTGCATACTTCCAATGCACTGTCAAAAATGTTTTCTCTAATTTGCAACTTTTTTTATTCTATAAAATAAATAATACACAAACAAGAAAAAGTATATATGTACAGTATATATATATATATATATATATATATATATATACACACTATAGAAGCACTAAATAAGAGGCAATAATAAGTAGTAAAAATTGTAATTATATATATATAAAGTTTTTCTTGAATATGTATTATTTATATGCATTATTTATAATATATATAAACCCATATATACTGTATATACACATATATAGACATAATAGAAACAAGAATGATTATATATACATATATACAATTTTACTACTTATTCGTGTTTCTTATATAGTGCTAATAAATGTGTAGCTCTCCTCTGTATTCACTCATATCAGTGCCTGTCCCCAGTGGGATTAAAAATCTAATTTTCCTTTCTTAAATATACGGTTACTTAGGACAATTTTATATTGTGAAAACAGGGGAATGGAGAAAAAAAAAATATTCTTAAAGGGGTTTGCCACGATGTAATGTCGACGTGGGATCCTCCAAAATGTTTATTTAATCACTTTTCTAAATATATTTGATTACAAAAAATGAAGCCTCTGAGAGCTACAGCATTGCTCAATCCCCCCTTAGTTTCCTGACAGTTTACATTAAACATAACAAGTACACTGACAGGAGCCGATCTGGCTGTGCTTGCGTGTTTGCACTTCTTATTTGATGTCAGGGAACATGAAGGAGCTTGCAAGTGGCTGGGGACAAAAGTGCAGTGTACTGTATGAGGCTGTCTGCTGTATAGAGAATCCACTGGTTGTAATGTAATTATTTGAGTAAACATTTAAGACGCTCCCTTCTTCCTCGCTCTCTGCTCGCACCCTGCTTCCTCCCCCCCTTGACTCAGCATGCTTTGTTTATCTTCTCTCCTGAGCAGATAAGAGGTAAGGAACTCACTTCATGGCAAAACCCCTTTAACTATGCTTACCCTCTATAGCTCAGCACAATGGGCTAAAGCAGCGATGTGTAAAGATGGGATAGATGTGTTCCTTGATTATTTTATTTTTTTAGCCGAGATAAAAGGGAGCCGGATGAAAAGAAAGGTGGAGAGGATGCAGTATTCAGTCATCTGAAGATCCTGCCTTCCCTCTATCCAGCCTGTGTGCCCCTAGAATTACTGAAGCTGGAGCTTCTTACTAGCTGTGGTAATGTAATTTAGGCAGCAGCCTTGTCAGGATAGACAGAGAGGGAGGAGGGAGTCTATAGAGAGGTTACATCCTCTGCTTACCACTACTGGGATGTGACAGTTCTGCAGGGAAGCTAAATAATGTGTATGTATATGTATTTTTTATTACATTTCATTAAGTTTAGGTATAAGATGACCACACTGAGGGCAACATTTCTGAACGGGACTGTGCCAGTTTTGTTGTGTACTATGAGCCAAAAAACTATCATAGCCCTGTTCTGTAGATGTATGAACAGTCATACGCCAAAACTTGGCGCAATATGCACCAGAGAACTTGGCAAAAAACGTCGTACAAATCCATTTCATGAATGAGACAAACACTATGGGAGACATGTATGGAACTAGGTGCATCGAAGTTCATTTTCGCATCTATTTTTCAGTGTCAAATGCACCTGAAAGTATGAAAGTGTATTTTGTGCGTTCCTAAATGGTGTCTAAAGTTCACTGCACCTCGCCAGTGTTTGGAGCATTATGGAAATTAGGTGCATAAGTAATGCGCCAAACATGTATAAAGGCTATAGATAGGCTGGAAATAAAAGAAAAGTCATTAGAATAGCATGTCAGTGAATAGAAACTATGGTACTGATCTTGCTTGGTGGACCACAGGTCCCAGCAAGACCTGTGCTGTGCTGGCTTTTGTATGTAGAATAAAGGGTGAGAGCAGCAAAAATAAATTTCAAATTTAATGTAGTAAAAATTAAAAATTTTAATATCTGAACAACATCATCAGTGGGTTATTTAATGTAAAATTAGTTTTAGATTCTATTAAATTTAAATGCATATTTTAATATTTTTGGGATATTATATATTTTTATATTAATTTTGTATGATAAAATTTTTATTACATTTAAATAATTTAATTCTATATTATTTGATAATTATCATAAATTACTTTTTATTATTGTACTGGTATAAGTTGAGAAATATTTGAATTTTTTTTTCCCTAACAGGAAATCTAGCTCCACTTCAAACCCTCAGGCTCAGGAGGAACACATTAGAATATGCTTGCCTGTTCAAGCAGTAATACGTCTAGTTTTGCCGACTCACATTCATATATGTGTCTAATAATACGAGTGTGGTGCGACACGCCCCTAGAACGCCCTCAAAAGGCCCCCTACTGTTAGGTGCATTAGAAAGTGTCAAGTCATACAAACAATGCCGCTAACACAACCATTATGCGCCTTAGACATCGTAGCCGACTCAGGCGCATTTGACAACAGAAAAGGGTGAAAAACCTGATCATACATGTCTCCCTATGTGCCAATGTTTGCCACATAACACTCTTTCATACATAGGGCCACATGTTTGAAAACGGTCTAGCTGTAAGCCTTTCTTTGTTGCCCATAGCAACCAATCAGAGCGCCCCTCTCATTTTTCCAGCGCATTATATGAAATGAAAGGGGCACTCTGATTGGTTGCTATGGGCAACAAAGTGAGTTTAAGGCCTCGTTCACACGGCTTATTCTGCCACGTATTGGCGCCATACTGCGCGCCGGATTTGCGCTGCAGTACGGCGCCAATTCGCGGCAGCAATTACGGTAATCCACTGCTCTCATTGAGAACAGTGGAATCCGTCGCTCCTCCCCGCTCGGCGAATCCGCCGCGGGGGGAGAAAGTGACAGGCACATTATTTACGGCGCGTACGCGCCGTAAACAATGCATTGTCTAGGGGGCCGGGAGCGGCGCCCCCGCCGCGCTCCGGCCCCGCCCCTTATTCACGGCGGATTTGTGAGCTCAATACGGCGCACAAATCCGTCGGGAATAAGCCGTGTGAACGGGGCCTTAGACCTAGATAGTTTTCATACATATGGCCCATAGTGTCGGACCATACACTATTAAAATCAGACGTAGAACTGGCCAGTCAGCGCCAGGGTTCATACACGTCGCCCTGAATGTTTTGCCTGTGTGATGAAATACCAGCTCTGGGAAGGAGGGTTCATATATGTTAAAGTGATTTCAGGAGTACTAACATCATCGTATGCCTTTGAATTTAGTAATGTGATAGTATTCTATTATACGAATATTAAAAATACAGCGCTCCTTTTTTGTATTTCTGTGTAACTCCGAATATCTAGGTCTGTTGAACAAACGCTAGAATATAAACAAAGAGATGCTGATGGAAAACTTTTATTTTTTATTACCCTGTATTACTGAGGTTAACTGTGATCTTTACATCTGACTGGAAAAGGTTTCCTTTCCTCAAGTGATAAATGATAGGACATTCAAAACCCACCTTAACGACAATTAATTTACAGACCAGGGAAATTATTTTAATTGGTTTTCCCACTAGCCTTTGTCTAAATAAAAACACCCATCATCCATTACCTGACTACACACATTCCCATCATGTGAAGAAAACAAGACTGTGTCAACTGCTTTTGTTTTTCTCAACTTAATTTGTCTTTTTAGTCATTAGCACAGTTCCGGCAAATAATTAGCATTAGTGAAGATTAAGTGCAGTACAGTTAAACAATACAAACCTTGCAAAAAGATAACAAATTAAACAGACATATTAATAACTTACAAAAGAAAGAGTTGCTAAGCATGGTCATTAAACAGCGAGCACAAAATGTAATAAAATGCTTGTATTTACTACTCTAGTATACTGTGCACATTCATTCATACAACGTTCATGCTTCTATTTCCTGCACCTGTACAAATCAAGTAGTAAAAACATTACATAAAAGCAAATACAGTATATATGTGCTGCTATTTTATTTGTACTGTACATTCCTGAACTAGCACATTTTTGGCACATTTGGGCTTGAAAGTATTAAACCTTTTACAAGCTCCGTTATTATTTGACCTTTATTTTTATGTAATTTGTATATATTTTTTTCTATAATATCAGGGAAAACTGTGAGAATAAAAAAGTCAGTTTTTAATTTTTTTTACGACAAAAAGAGGCACCAAAATAAGCTTTAGAATTGTGTCACCTTTCTGTTACAGATTTTTTTATATAGACGACAGATTTTTAGGGTTGTTCGGGGCAGGACTAAAAGTCGCAGTTAGGGCTGTATTTTGTTTTTTCTTTCTCTTTTTTTATTTATTCATTTTACACTATTTTACATGATTTGCCTCCATAAGATCAGAAAAAGATTTTTTACACAACATTTCTTTTTTACTGAAGTTCTCCTACATCACTGGGGCTGATTTATTGACCCCAGTAACCAGGGAATACAGTTCTTGTAGTGACCTGGGGGTGTAGACCTGAAGGCTTTTAGCTTAGCTGCATACACAGCAACGATTGAGAAGGCAAAGATAGTAATAAACCATCTCTGCCATATCGGTAGAGGGTCTGACTGTTCAGGAACGTCCTTTAGGCCCCGTTCACACGGCTTATTCCCGCCGGATTGCGCTCGCAATTCCGGCGTGAATAAGGGGCGGGGCGGGAGCGCGACGGGGGAGCAGCCCGCCGGCCCCATAGACAATGCATTGTTTACGGCGCGGACGCGCCGTAAATAATGTGCATGTCACTTTCTCCCCCCGCGGCGGATTCGCCGAGCGGGGAGGAGCGACGGAATCCACTGTTCTCTATGAGAGCAGTGGATTACCGTAATTACTCCGACGGATTGGCGCCGTACTGCAGCGCAAATCTGGCGCGGAGTAAGGCGCCAATCCGCGGACAAATAAGCCGTGTGAACACGGCCTTAGAGTCACTTGCGGTTTATAGTCTATGGCCAGTCCAGAAATAGTTCAGAAATAAGCTCAAAGGGCCACATGTATGAAAACTGTCTAGGTCTAAAACTCACTTTGCTGCCCATAGCAACCAATAGGAGCACCCCTTTCATTTCATATAGTGTTCTGAAAAATGAGAGGACCCTCTGATTGGTTGTTATGGGCAGCAAAGTGAGTTTTAGACCTAGACAGTTTTCATTCATGTGGCCTTAAAGGGGTTTTGCCACAATCTCATTTCATACCTCTTGCATTCAGCTCTATGTGCTCAGAAGGGGGCGTATGTGATTTGTTTGAATTGCATATCATGTGACCCAGCACTATGACATCACCAGGCCTTTCCTCTCTGTAGTCAAGGAAAGGTCTGTTTATATAAAGCATTGTGAGTAGCTGAAAGTTAGTTTTTGCCTCCAGGCACAAGGGTCCTAGGTTCAAATCCCTGCAGGAACCAAACCTGTGGTTTTTTTTTTTCTCTTTATCAATGCACATATCTCACTGAGGTTTCTTTTTTATTTATTTGCACTGTTTGACTAATTACTAGGGAGAGCAGAGGACGGGAGTCAAGTGACAGCACCTAGGGTGTGAACAGTAAGTAGCTGCCTGAGAGAAGTGATGTCTGAGCATGTGCGGCCAGGACTGAGGAGCTCTCAGCCCTGGTCGTATATCCTGGAGATGAGCTGTAAACAATGGATCACTAAGGGAGCAATTAAAACAAAAACGGTGCAGAATTTTTAATAATAATGAATGGTGAAAATGTTTCTTATTTCATTTGCAACCTTCTCACAACAATTTTACTTTGTGGCAAAACCCCTTTAAGAACTGAAGAGCCATAATAAGGTACCCTTGTAGTCTCCAGGACACTACTGTACCTCTGTAATTTTTCAACTTCCTATAGAAACCTATACTTTTCTAGCAGAACAAATGTTTTTAATACAGGGATTCTTCCCTATAAGCTTTTTTAAGCGGGAAATACTTTCGCAATACGATGTCACACAGAGTTCAGTATGGCAATACATGGAGTGCCTAGCACCACAGGGACACTATTGGCCATAGATGAGTCTTTACAGTAACAGATATTATCCTTCAACTCTTGTCCTTTTAGAACTATTACATAACCCTAGCTTCTCCTATCCTTTTTATTTCTTTTTATTTCATATTTTAAAAAATGTGTAAAAAAATATGAGGTTGTGAGAAAAAAATAAACAAAATTAGTGTATGGCGTAAGTCACCAAAATCCTCTTTCTACAAAAAGAGTGTGTACAGAAGTAAAGATCACCCTTTGAATGGGATTACCCTATATCACATATTTTGCAGGCTGCATGTATCTCATTATAGTGTTGAGCAAGGTTACCATTAAAAATATGTACTTAAGTTAAACGCACATTTTTTCACCCTGGGATATAATAATAGTTCAGCTACAGAGGAAAAAAAAAAGCTTTTTGGCTGGACATTTGATTCCTGTCTGCTCCAGTCTGACATTCTTTGTCTGCTTTGTTGAATAGTTTAGTCTAACATTTATTCAATAATCCCTTCTTTAATGAGCTTCCTTGAAAGTTGACCCATTAAATGTAAGCATAAGAGTTGTACTTAGCAAATAGTGGACATATTGGCATGAACTCTAACGTGTAGTACTGGTTTATTGATCTCTCCTAGGCTACACAACTGTTTTATAGGGAATGTTGCACTACGTTGAAATCCATATGTTACATGCACATGTCTAGCTATATTTATACTGATTGCTTGTACAATATGCATCATCTTTTAGTCAAACATATAGCATTTCAAGTGTGCTTAAATATAAAAATTATGGACTTAAATTAGACAAATGAAAGATTGCTATAAAAAAAATGCTAAATTTTAACCTTTTTAATTTTACTATTGGTATTTTTATAGTTATGCTTTCACCCTCTTCAATTATCTCCATGTTGTTCCCTTGATGTTCCGTATGTTAGCTCTCATTTATCTGTTAAATTCAACACAAAAGAATACTCACTGGGACTCTTGACACATTATGTAACCTGAATTTTGTTCTAAACCTTCTTCTAAACCCAAAGCTTTGAGGATTTGTTAGTCATGTATTGTTTTATGTTACTCTAACTTCTATACGTGTGCTGATCCAAAAATCATCAGGAGAATAAAGACGATAAACATTTCCTAGTGCAGTACATAACTGTATTCATGCCAGACTGCCATTGCTTGGGCCAAAATAATTTAAGATTAAACACAACATTTCCCTGTGTTTCCCAGTGCTACTCAAATGCAAGATAAATGTCTTAGCTGGAAATGTCTAATAAGAAGAGCACAAGAAAGCATATTTGAAAATTTCCCCAGTCTTTCTTTGATGTACTTACAAGGTCCACTCAAGAAGTTGTTTGACGCTGGAAATAATCCCAGAAAATAACTGGGCGAATGAGTAGTGAAAAGTTTGAGATGACTTTATTCCTCTACTCGAATACCACACAAGAGAAATAAAAATAAAAAAACTAAAGTTAAATTAAAATTATCCTATTATGGGTCATACTCATATACATGGAAATTCCCACATAGATCCCAAACATTACTACCAAGTATTTCTGAAGAGCACATACTACCATATTTTGATATGGTGACATATTGCACATGCTCCAATGGATACTATATCTAAACCTGTATTCTTTATGGGAAACACTTAGGGCAGCATGTATGAACGGGGATACACCAGATATCTGGGGCCAGATGTATGAAACTGTTAAGGTCTAAAACTCACTCTTTTGCCGAGTAACCTATGGGCAAAAAAGTGAGCTTTAGACTTAGGTTCATACATGTGGCTACTGGTGTCTTTTCAGCCCGATGTGAGGCGCAGCTTCGTTTGCTACATGCTTAAATGTCCGCTTGCAGCGCTTTGTAATGCGCCCGATCTCGTGGGGCATGCGGGGGGCACTAGAATCGTAGCGAACCTATAGATTTATAGCTTCGCTATGGCATTTTTAGGCATATTACTGTTGGAACAGGTATATCACTTTCAAAGTGGTTTACGTGAGCCAGAAATGTTGTACAAGTGCTAGAATGCATCTGATTTATGACCCGCTGTAGAGTAGGTTCATAAATCAGGCACATTCTAGCCTATTTAAACGCCAAATTTTATACATGCCGCCTTTAGAGTGAAACAATAACGGCTTTGTCCAATTCAGTTCTATATTTTACACTAAAGTATACAGTAGACTGAAATTAATACCTGTATATCTGAAACACATAACTTAAGCATGAAACCAATGCAATACTTACTTTCCATAGCATGAAGATACTCCATATGAAGGGCTGTGGCTCCTGCACTAGGAGTTGCTGGGGAAGTGATGATATCAGCATACGGACTACGCTGTCCTGTAAGCAGGGCCATATGTTGGTAATATTCAGCAGGGCTCACACCCGTATGTGGAACTGAAAGATACGTTATAAAAGTGCATAAACACAAGCTTTAAAGTTGTTGCACCATAAGCATCAAGTTGTTTTCTGATCAGGATAACTGTATTTGCAATTGTGCTTTAACCACTGTACAGTTTAGGAGCAGCTGTGGCCATTCCTGGCATGTCTTTTTAGTAAATAATTGTATTCCCTGTGAAATACCAATTATGGAGAAGTTTTATTTAAATCTCTATGTTTTGTGGTTCTTCTTTTACTCCTCCCAGAAACTTAAAGAGGTGTTCCGGGAACGATCAATGCTCGTTCATCTGTTGGGGTCTAAGTAAAAATAGAAGGTAAACCTCATACTTACCTCCCGGACGCTCCCGTTCACTCCCGACTGCTGGTACGTTCAACCAATCTGAAGCAGTGAACGATCATCGTTCATGTGACAGCTCCAGCCAATTACAGGCCAGAGCGGTCATGGGCAGGTGACATTGTGGCCTGTGATTACTGGAACTGTCACATGAAATATGAGCGTTCGCTGCTTCAGTCTGGATGAATGGACCGACAGCTGGCAGTGACCGGGAGCATCCGGGAGGTGAGTATGAGTCTTCTCTTCTATTTTTACTCGTATTTCAACGAACTAACAAGCATTGATCAGTTCCGGAACACCTCTTTAAGACTCAATTGTCAACTGTGTGGAACCAGTTGGAGGTGTATGGCAGTGTGTGCGGAGGCACACCACTTTGATAACTGGAATTGTAATACCCAATTGGCTAATTCAATATATATAAGAGTAAATAACAGAAAGACAGAAAAAACTAAAGATGCTTTAGAAATGTTATTTCAACTGAAATAAAGGTATTCAGGACAACAGACTTAATGAGATGTCAAAAGTCCTTTTTTATCCTTGTATATTAAAACATAGGCCTTGTGTTTCCATCCCTCACTGTTTTACGATCTCCACTTACTGTCAGTAAATGGGAACAGCCTTTTGTTGCATCCGGAGACTGCAAACTCCACAGACCTAATACTTATCACAGCTGAGAGTTTGCTTCAGTTGTATCCAAACCTTTTTTCTGAAGACTCTCTACTCATATACAGTACATATTTCTATGATCCTGCAATAAACCATAAGATTTCATCTGGAAACTATTAGGCCCCATTGATGCTGGATTAAAGGAATTTTGTTACGCTTTTTTTTTTTTTATTGTTCCCGTTTGATTTACATTTGAACAATCATATTTACAGGGTGACAAACTGACAGCTTTTATGTAAGTGTCCCTTTATGTACTGCTATCAGTCACTTGATCTTTCTTTAATAGATGACATGAAAACCTTGGTATAGTTATGTTTTAGAATTATTGATCTTATTTACACATTTAGGTACAAAAGAATAGCATTTCTCACACAGCAGGCTCTCGTCAACAGCAGTGCTTGCCGCGCGAGGACAGAAAGCAAGATGTTTAGTGAAAGAGGAAATGTTAGCAATTTCCTACCATCCTGCCTTATCTTCTATAATTTATTAAGGTGTCTAATAGATAAGACATGTCCTTTGCTGTCGTGCAGCCGGTACAGGAACGGCTGGGGATGCCTTTCACATGCTGAAAAGCCAAGGATTTGGTTTTAATAGTGACTTATTTTACACAGTGTTGATCATACCTATCATACCTGGCATTTAGTCCATGCATTTGTGATAGTCATCTAAAATACATGCAGTTCCAATGTGAAATCTTAACATTTAGCTAGGATTACAATCTGATCATAGTGACAGTGACTATGATTAAGTAGAAAAAGCGAAAATTCAAGGTTTTCCAGTAAAGGTTTTGTTCCGTTGCTGAAGAATTTTGAGTAGTAAATTAGATATTACTTCACCGTATAAAAACTTAGCAACGACCACACACATTAAATAATTCTAAAATTAGGTACAATGGGCCTTATTTAACAAAAATATCTTTTTTGCCCAAAGCAACTAGTGATCAGCTTTCATTTCTAAGGGTATGTTCACACGGCTTATTTCGGGCGCATTTCGCCATATATTGTGAGCGTACTGTGCTCTAATACGAGCGAAATGCGCCCCAATCATTACGGTAATCCACAGTTCTCATAGAGAACTAATTACACCTCCTCTCCCTGCTCGTACAATACGCCGATCAGCACGACTCCCGAAGTCCTGACGTAATTGCGGGGCATACTGTACGCCCCGCAATTAAGCCGTGTGAACATACCCTTACATCGCTGTGGAAAAATTAAAGCTGAGCTCTGATTACATGGGCGTAACTATAGACATAACAGACATAGTGACTGCTATGTGGCCTGGAGTATGAGAGGGCCCCACTCAGGTACAAGAACATTGGGCGACATCTATAAATTTTCATGCGACAGTTTTGTAACTTGGCGCCAACACACCAGTTCTAAATAGATATAGAGGAGTGTATAATATGACAGTATGGATGAAAGTGTTATGTGCTAAACATTTTTAACACTCAAAATTGTTGCATAGAGTGTTATGTACAAACTTTGTATGGCAGTTTTGCACCAAACGTTGCACGTTGCGCCAAGTTTGGCCATACCCTTGTTCATACAGCTATAGAACTGGCAATATACAGCAAAAGAATGGCAAAGACAAAATCATAGATGTCGCCCATTGTTCCTTGCAGGGAACAAGTAGTTGATGGCTTTCTGCTTTCTGGCCACTACCATGTGGGATCTCTGATATATGGTGGTATTATGTATACCTGGTATTATGTATATTATTGCTACTTATGCTGCTGTTTTAGTTTATTTCATTAGGTGGTAGGGCCCCACCACATTTTGCTACGGGGCCCTATGAATTCTGGTTACACCCCTGTTTGATTGGTTGCTATGGCCAACAAGGACAGTCTTACTATTAAGACAGTTGTGATAAATGAGGCCGAAATGTTTCTACTTTCTCATCCTACATCACCATCATATAAACTCACCATCTGTAGGGCTGAGCCCACGAGCGGCTGATATCATGGAAAGTGAAGGGCTGCTGTGTAAAGATCTAATATAGTCCATATAGGGATTGATGTAGGGATGAGGAGGACTGAAAGGGGTGTCTGAAGCTGTTGCTGGGTTCCTGTGTGGAGATATCCGTATGAATGGCAGATCTGAATATGTTGGGCTGCTTGCTAATGCAGAAGGCCTGGAAAAGAGGAATGGAAAATTGGTTAACCTCGAAGTCAACGCAGTAAAAAATACATAGTTGAGAAATATCTATTATGGATTTTAGAAAAATGGGTAATATGAAAGCTCAACCAGGCACCGAAGTCCTTAAAACGGCCGATGCTATTCTATGTGCTATTTCAATATTCCAGATATCAGAGTAATGTAGCACGGTATATGAATTGTTTGACAACTACCATAAATCTGCACACAAATTATTCTGTAAGCATATGAGTTGTGGTCATTTTTTGGGCCCAATTCACATCATATTTTTGGCCTCCGTCAGGATACTTTGACATATACTAGTGGAATCAAAGGAAAGTATAGAGCAAATGTAGCCTTTTGGACTGTCTTCTCTATTTCTCATTCCTATATGACTTATGTAGTAGACATCATGGATGACCACACTTTTGTGTCCGGCATACAAACTGTATACCGATGGGAAAGAGGGCAACCATAATCTCTTTTGGGCAACGACTGCTCTAATTTCTCATGGCTCATATGTAGGGAAACCTTTTTAGAGTATCACAATAAATAACTGTGTTGGGACTTTAAAACATAATGTGAACGGGGCCTTACTTTAAATGCACATTACACAATGCTGCACAAGTAATCCATGCACTAACTTGGCATAGTACAAAGTACTATGAAAACATAGCAGCATTTTTCTTACGTCTGCTTTAAACACACATTGCTACTTAACATAATAGCAGTTTCTTGTCTCATATGTTGACAGAGTTTTTCAGGGTCAGTTGAATGAGTCTTTTTGTTCTTTCCTCGAAACAGCACCATTTTTCTCTATTTAAAGTGTGAGCTGCAATACCAGACGCAGTCCAAAGACAATATGGACTCTCTCCTGGGCTTCCTATTTGCCTAATCCTAGGCTCACCAGATTTTACTTAACAAAGGCTCTTGCCAAAATGTTGCATTGATGTTATCTGAAGATAACCTGATCATGTGTACCTTATTACTTTAATCAAAAGTACAACATGTCTAAAGCTTTGTTCACACTGCACTTTGTCAATACGTTAAACATATACATTTGGTAAGTACAAAACAGTATCCAAATGCATAGTTTGACATATTCATTAAATGCCATGGCTGAAACATAGTCAAAAGTGCAAACGTTTGACTCCAGTTGACATAGCTTGTATTTGTATACTAGTTTGCCGCACTTTTGTGTCCCGCAAAAAATGCATACATTGACATAAATGTATTCTTAACATTGAAGTCTATGACTGACGTATGCAAATGTAATGTATACACTTGCATATATCTAACACATGCATTATATTGACAAAGTATAAAAATGTTTAAAAGCTTATACATTTCCTAAGTACATAAATGGATGTGACTGATGCAAATGTATACCATGTTTACGTTTTAAATAACGGTGTTTATATATAATATATAATATTATTATAAATTTATATATATATATATATATATATATATACATATAAATATATTATATCATTGTATATATATATAATATATTATATTAATTTTTATATATAAAGTTTATTCATTTACCATGGCCTATGTCTATACTCCTTGACGTATCCTAGTGTTACATAGAAAAAAAGGCATGTGAATGGCCCTTAATTCATCTGTTGTAAGTAAAATTTTCCACTTTTGCAACATTACCAAAGATGTGCTGTGGATTATACTTTAAATTGGACATTGAAGCTTTGTCATTCCAATGAGCATCCGTTACTATTGGCATGTGGTACAAATCATTACTTATGCAGTCCATAGAGATCGGTGCTGTTTTTTCGAGTTGACCTAGTGATAACAGAGTTTGCAGGTGACCCACTTTCATTCAGTTAATAATGCTGGAAACAAGTTTTGTGAACAACAGTGTAAAACGTGCATTTTTCATTCTGAATACAATTTCCATAAGATTTCACCAAAACATAGAAAAATCCATGGACAAGAAAAACGACAGAGAGTCTAATTAAGTAGCATGTAGCAAGAAGACAGAGGGCTCCTCGATACAGAAGAAGATGTGTTGTGATAATGGTGAGCGCTGCTATTGGCAGATGTCACTAAAGCAGACTGTAATCTAATGTTAGAGGCAGTTCTACCATGTCTTCCAGGCTAGACAGAAAGATATCTTAATCACAGATCAAAGCAATTCCCGGGAGAGCTCCAGAGCCAATGAAACAAACTATGGTGGATGTGATACTTGTCTCTTCTCACTCACCCCTCGCATATCTACTCCATCTGGAACTTGTACTACTTTGTTTTATTCTCAGCACAAATTAAAATAGTTATAAACTAAAATATGCAGATTTTACAAAATGGGCAGCACTTTTTATTCGATACTGACGAACAAACACCAAATAAAACAGCATGAGGAGGCTTAAAGAGCAAGTCTAGTTTTATGAGAAAATTCTTCATCCTATTCTGACCATTATTATTGACTAAATGGTGCAGTACATACTAACTATATAAAGTTTAGTGTATCAATTGGTTTCCCTTTAAAACAACATAAAGACCTATGTACATTCTGTATAAAGAGCACCTACAGAGGTGCATGGGGGATAAGTGCAACATCATCTGTCTCCAATTTCATACTCTAACTTGGCTTGAAATCTTCAGTCATGTTTCAAGGCTCTTTAATGAGTCAGATGTGACTGCAAGGGACGTCCCCTCCAATAGGTGGCACCAAAGATTTATAGCTCTTTTCCTTAGAGCTTATTTGAATATTGTAATTTCCGATGGAACACAGCATGACCTTTAAGTCTCCATACACCTTTATGGTGGAGAAACCAAACCCCCAGAGATAAACGGGCCAAAAGAGTTTTACTTTTTGCTTATTTTCTAATCCATACGGGTCCAAGAGAAACAAAATCATGGCCTGCCTCACTGCATGTCATATTACAGAGCTATTTACAGTAAAAGCATTGCATCATGTGAAATAGATCTTCCACATAGATTATCCATTGGAGCAGGATACAGTGACATATGGATTCCCTGTGGCTCTGTAGCACAGAGGACCTTTTATACCACTCACTCTTTTCTGCCTAAAAGTCAAAGATCCAATTAAGTAAATAATGTCAGGTGAGTACCAATCATGCCACACACTCGACGCATGAATTTCGTCATGAGCATGAGTGTGCCTTAAGCAATATCTCGAAAAGCCCATCAAATTAAAGGAATACAGCAATGACTTAATTCCTTCACACCAGACTACAAAATAAGAATTTAAGCTTAAATACCAGCCCACTGTCTGGCTAGTGCTATATTGCGTGCAAATGTGTCATGTATATTATAAGACACTATAATAGACACTATTCTCCCTCATATTTCTTTGCCCTTGGGAATTAATGTCATCTCACAAGATTTTTTTAAAGGCCAAAAGTTGAGGGCATATAGTTAAACATGAAGGATCAATGGCAAAGAAAAAAGTGGAAATAAGCATCAAAGAATCTATAGTCATAGAAACAAAAAAATCTTTTATATTAATATGAAGCACTGGATTGTACTCCTTGGTCCTCTTACCATTTAAGAACTGATTCTGACAGTATATGTTTCTGTTTCTTTGTAAAAGTAGTCATTTCACAAGGACGGGCAGATCACTCACCGAATGTCGGAGACTACTTTTCATGATTTGAGTCCCTATTCTCCCCACTTATCCTCTCTTTAAAGCCTTCATTCACAAAGTCTCAGAATTACAATGAAGAAGTTGTAGTAGGTCCCTTTATTTTGGCTATTGTCTGATATAATAGTACATGGTTAAAATCAGATCTTTATTTTACCCAAAACCTACCATTTTTGTCTTGTCATTGCATCCTGGTATCGGGACGTGACTGCATTATTCTTTCATTTTGACTGACAAGAAGGTCAACAACCATGGGTAACTCGTTTCTTTTTTTTACAGGCATGGAGTTTGCACTGTTTAGAAGATCAGTGGATTTGCCCTGTACTCGTCATTTTTATGGTATTTTTCCCATCATAGCTTCTTACATGACAGTAGATCATACCTGTTTTTTTTACATATAGTCTTACCTAGCATGTTAATCTGTAATGATCTAATATTCATTTCTCAATTGCATATCTAATTTTAAAAATAAAACCTTTATGGCATAATATTTCTTATCTTACCACATCTTATTCCCACCCTTGGTCGGTGATGACTCCAAGTATATATGGGACTTTGGGTAACACAGTAGGACAATTTATGGTACCCTCTTAGACCTACCTACCTTATGGAGCCCAAGTGTGACATGGCCTGCTGATGGACTTTGAAGATACCAATGGTCAAACTAACACCTTAAAGGTGTTGTCTCATCTCAAAGTTTCATAGGGTACATTAATGAAATAATGCTGCTTTGCTCTGTCACTTCCTGGTCAAGCTGTCTGTAATTAGCATATGAGCTTTGTGTATTCAGACTTCTCTGTTTATTAGTCTAGAGTAAATAAATTACCTTCTCTGAGGTCCAGAGGAGCTTCTGAGCTAATGTAAACAGTAGAGTAATTACTGTCTTTTGTCTGAAAGATCAGATAACACACAAGCTCTCACACTGCTGGCAGCAACCTGTGTGATGACATCACTCCCTGCTGTCATATAGAACAAACAACAGGGGGGAGTACACAGGTCAGTCACTTTGGAAACCTGAGAGCACCCAGAAGGTGATAAAATAATTTGTAACTCCTTAACAAAAAAAGATGAACAAAGCAATATATTTGGAAAACTTCTTCATTTAGTGTTCCCTACATTTTGAAAGCTATTCTTTGTAGTGAGACAACCCCTTTAAGAGGGATTTCAGTTCCAGTTTACACTTTTTTTTGCTGAAGCCATGTGTTGCAATGGCCTTCTCAACTTTTTTTTCTATAGTTGATCAGATTATGTGTAGTACACAGTGGCAGCTTGACAAGTAGAGTGAAGAACATACTTACCAACGCAGGATGCAGGATCCATCCACTTCACTGGACCATGGCATTTGCCCAGCTTTTTTTTTTAAATAATGATACCTAACCTGCCCACTTTAACTGTAAGACCTATCGATTATTAGACCAGAACTCTTATAATGATTCTTAACCAGGTGGGGGTAAGTTGTTGATCTTTCAGTTTTTATAAATTGAAGCTATAATTTTAAGTATGTCATTTAAGGTAATTATGTTGCATAGCAAACATAGTTACTGATAACATTCGGCTTCATTACAGAAACAGTAAAATGAATAGTCTGTTTTCAATTAACTAATCAAGCCACAAAGAACTAGTAAGGCTATTGGGAGCATGTACCTTTGTATCTCTAGCTCTATTAACAGCAGATACTGCGATGGTCTGAAGAATCTGGGCTATTCAAAAAAGAGGGCATGTCGTGTGAGAACACACAGCTCAGGAAGTAATTAATTTGTCAAACAGCCGTTGGGAATCTCACACCTGCAGTCCTCTTATAAATCCATACTACTGCAAACGTAGCAGTGCTTCCTGTACAATAATAACCAAATGGAGTAACTTAGCTTTGTATCAGTGTACAACAGAAGGGATTTTTGCCTTTACTGATATTTGGGACTTACTAAATCACAATAGTCAGTGTCCCCAATCCACTTCTAAATATCAGACAATTAAAAGCACACATCCGGTAGAAAGCACTGCCAGCAACTGCAGGACATAAAGAAACAAGTAGTCTAAATAACTTTGCAAAAGCCCTTTGAAGACTGTGTGGTGCCTTTCTTTAAGGTTATCTAAAAAAAAGGGACTGAAAACTGTATAATGTTATGTTTGATTCTTAAAGGGGTTGTCTCACTACAAGGATTGTTTTTTTATGTTAAAGATCTTGTAAAAACAAGTCACTTTGCAATATGTGTCCATTAACAGTGTCCTACCCATTCCTAGATATCCCATCTTGTATGAGCTGCATCAGCTCCTTAGGTCGCTATAGCTACAGACCTGTTTGATCTATCCTGATAGGCTGTCAGCACTGGTTGCTATAGCTACAGACCTGGCTTCTATTTTAGCCTAGTGGAAGCCAGTAAACCCGCCCCTGAATTCAAAGTGAAACCAAGAAAACAGGACTGAGGTAAGATGAATCAATGTAGTGAGACAACCCCTTTAACTGTTTATGCCTTCTGTTGCAGGTGATGCTACATTGATAAGGTTTCTTTGAAGTGTAACATAAGTTCTTATAACTCTTAGAACTTGCACTGTGCTGCTGTCTGGTAGTCAGGTGGGACCACTATGGGGATGATGGAATTGTCAAATGTGTGATAGCCCCATGCTTGCAGGCTTCTTGCTAGGATTGTTGTGCTAGACTAAGAGACATGAGCCAGAGTATTCTTGGTCTGAGTAAGTGACAAGAAGCTACTGCCACAGCCAAGTGTAGTGCTGGGCTACAAAAAAGCAATCAAAGAGAAAAGCTGTAGCTGCAGAGAAAATAATCAGCCGGACTTATGAGAACTGCTGATTTGGCTGTGGATACTGAGGTGGTGCTGCAGTCCCACAAGGAAGCCCGAGGCAGGCAGGAGTGAGGCCAGTGCTAGTTGAGTATACCTAAATATGGTGCATGAGTTGATGTCAGAAACTCCTGGTGCAGGTAGTGCAACATCAGGAATGAGTATGTGGCTCATGTTGCAAGAGTCAGTCACTGTGTGACTTCTGCCCTTGGCTGAGACTGTATCCTGATAGTAACAGAGCAGAACTGCCAGCTACAACAGTTGTAACTAGGTTTGTACCTCATATATATGTATATTTATTTTTGGATAGAATACTGATTATGATTGTCTCCAAGACTTCTCTCGTGCTTCCCCTATACTCTGGAACTCACTGCCCCAACACATCAGACTCTCCTCCACTTTCACAGGCCTCAAAAGCAACCTGAAAATCTATCTCTTCTGGATTGCCTATAACCTACAATAACCCCGCTGTCACTGCACCCCCCACAAACATGTCTGCCCCTCACCTTCTGTCTATTTCTTCCTTCCTTGTAGATTATAAGCCTTTGTGGGCAGGGTCCTCTCTGCCTCTGTTAGTAATTTTTCATCACCATTGTACTTGTTTGGTGTATGTTATGTATATAACTCCACCTCTAAGGTAAAGTCCCCTGCAACTACTTGCGCTCTAATAATAAATAATTGGTTGGGATTAACTGACATTTCACTTATGCACACTCCAATGTGTTAAAAAATGAGTTCATGCACGTGCCTTAAAAAGCTTTTTTTAAAGGGGTAGTCTCATCAAATTTATTAGCTTCAAAGATGTAGGCACAGGTAAATACTTTTACCAAATACAGTCCTGTTCTGATTTCGCTTCAATTCAGAGTTAAAACAATTTTTATTTTCTGCTTGTTTACACAAGCCCACCTATTACCAACCATCTCTCTCTTATCTGGCTACCCTGTCTAGGATATTGACATCACTCACTGCTGTGTCTTATCAGCATTACAGGAGTTTATCTTTCTTACTTAACTCTTTAAAGCTCTGTTTCTTGAGCCCTACTGTTAAAACCCCTCCATCTCTAATGTCTCTGTAAAAGGCTCAGACAGATATAGCAGAGCTGATATGCCAATTAATGCTGTAGAAGCACTTACAGCCGGAACAGAAAATGGGAGCCCAAAGGTGGATGTGAGAAGTAGGCTCTGTGAAACAGCCTGATGAAAAAAAAAATCATTAAAAGCATCTCCTTTGTTACTACAGAAGTGACCATCCATCCTTTTTCGCAAATTTTATAAAGGACTTCAATTTCTCTCAATGCATATTCAACACAATATCATGATATGCCAGTAACATCCTCAGCAAGCTGAAATGCACATCACAGCCACTGGATGTGCAAAATCGACAAATATAGTAAAAACAACTCCAGACAGAGTTCTGTAAAATAGCTTTTATTTAAAAGAAAGACCTGTTGTTGTTCCTAGCAAGTTTGTTTTCGTAAATATTTGGAGGGGGTGTCTCTGCATAGTGTAAGGGTATGTTCACACTGCTTAACTTATTAAGCCGGGTCTTCGGGAGTCACGCTGATCGGCACGTACTCCCGTGGCGCGGGGGCGGCAGCCCGCCAGCCCCATAGACCTACATTACTCGTGGCGCGTATTCGCTGCAAGTAATTGACCTGTCACTTATCTCCCCACATATACAATACAATCCTATTGTAGAAGCGGGGAGAGGACGTGTAATCCAAAGTTCTCAATGAGAGCTATGGATTACTGTAATGATTAGGGCACATTTTGCTCGTATTAGAGCGCAGTACGCTCTAAATAGATGGTGAAATGCTCCCCAAAATAAGCCGTGTGAACATAGACTAACATTCAGTGCACGTAAGGACACACCTCCAACCAGTAACACCCAGCTGACAGATTTAGTAATACATTTCTAGAAGGAATAACAGAGGAACAGCACAACATCGAGTAGTAAGAGAAGGTGCTCCAGAATTGTTCTTTCACTGGGAATATAAATTGTTACTAAAACAACATGATTTTCAATTTAGGACATGCCTAGCAAGGAGAAAAGGTCAGGAACGACAAGTCTGTAAAAGCCAGCCCATTTTCAGCTGATTGTTACAGGACTGTTTTTTCTAACCACCAATAATTAGCTATTAGTGTCTAGGGAAGGGGTGGTATGGCCATACAGTTCGGGGGCCATGTATGTTCTTGGCTGCTCCAGAAGTCTGGCGTCTTTTCAGCCAGACATCAGATGCAGCCCCGTTCGCTATAGTTTTAAATTTTCCCCGGGCCTATATCAGGCGCATTACAGAGCCCAAGTGGCACTTTGTAATGACCATGATTTTGGTGGGCGTGCGGGAGGCAGTGTGCACTAGAACCATACGAAGCTATCGATTCATAGCTTCGCTACTGCAATTCTAGGCACATTACTGCTGGAACAGGTAGAGCACTTTGAAAGTGGTATACTTGAGCCAGAAATGTCGCCCTAGCGCTAGAATGAGCCTGATTTATGACCCACTGTAGAGCAGGTTCATAAATCAGGCACAATCTAGGCTATTAATATGCACATGAAATTTGGCGTTTACATGCCAAATTTCATACATGCTGCTCTACATGTCTAGTTGATAAATGAATAGTTGATCATGTTATACATGGATAGGCAAAGTCTACTACAGCAAATGCCGCACTTTGTACGTGGCTATCTGCACTGGCTAAGAGCGAGGGAACCTGAGCAGAGGATCATCTTCTATGATGTCCATTTAGCCTTATAGGACATATGGAAAAATATTTTTGTTTAATACAAAGCATTTAATTTTGCCAATAGGAAATTAGTAAAAAGTCCCTTAACATGAACCTTATAAACCAGTATAAAAAGCTGACAAACAACTTTTTTTCTTTTTTTAGACACTGCTGACGAGCCACTTATAGTATCTTTAGGTTAGTATCTTTTGTTAGGCAATTATGGTCTGCAGAAGTTCCCAAGGATATTAGCTGAATGCTTGTATTATTAAACATGTGCGCTTCCTTTGAGGTTCATTTCATATGGCTCTAAATACTGCATGGAAATTTTAAAACAGCCGCTAAGGGTCTGTAATCAGTTAGATGAAGGATAGGGTCTCCCTGAGACCAAAGCCCGGTTGTCATTGATTAGAACAAACAGAGCTACATATCAAGGCAAAACGCTTTAAACTGAGCCTCAAAGTTATAATACTGAAGGACCTTTTCACAAGTCACTTTACTGCTATTAGACGAATCCACATTTACATCGTTTTCCCCATCCAGGTCTCAGCTTCTTTATCTGTATTCTTTCAAATCCTGAAATTGCTTGGATAAGAGTGAGGTATTTTTTTCTTTTGCATTTCTAAGAGCAGTCTGAACTTTCAGTGGAATTGAAGAGGCTTTGTGTCAAGTACAGCTAAATCCAGCCTTTCCGTATCAAACCACTGCGAGAAAATTACTGTGAGGATGATAAGGCTGTGAGATATAATAAAAAGTGACTCTACTCAATTTACACTGCAATATTGGTATGACTGAATATTTCTCATTCAGGTGACTGATAAAATCACTAAACTGTATTTCAGATAAATAGAGGAGGCTTCTGTCAAGAATAAACACCATTAATCATGAAGTCTCAGCCACAGAGTGGATGTGCTTAGTACCGCTGTACAACGCCAGGCAAACATTGCACGTAACCTGCACTTTTTCTTCTCTTCTCCATCTCTTTACTTAACCTCATAACCTCTGATTATTATTTTTTTCCAAAGAAGAACTGGACAGTTGCACTCCTGTCCGATAACCTCCTAATGGCTTATCTAGACAAGCCGGAGAGTGGCTCACAGCATCTGTAAATGGTGTGTAGTATAATCACGGTAAAAATAAAAAAAATAGGTGCCAAGAAAATATCATTTTTAATTGGATGACTTTTTGCCCATGCATTACCAATTAGCTTATCCTAAATTTATAAAGAGAAAAGTACTAATACTGGTAAAAAAGGCAAAATTAATTCAAGAGGATGTCCAGCTAAAATAAAAATTAAATAATCAACTGATGCCAAATGAAAAAAAAAAGAAAATCAACCTATACTCAAGTTCCTTGGCTCCTTCATTCCAGCAGCAGCCCTCACTGGTCTTCTGTCTACCTTTTGTTCTTTTCCGAACAGGAAGTCAATTGCCTCTGTTTACATCACCGTTTAGAGATGCACAGCTCCCAATGGTGATGTATGGAAGTGGCACGTGACCGCAGCAGTGGCATCCCATTCAGAAGAAAACGGAAGGTAAATAGGAGACCAGAAAGAGCCAGCGCTACAATGGAGGAGGAAAGGAAACTGAGTACAGTTTTTTTTATTTATTTTTTTATTTTATTTGGCAACAGTAGCCTACTATCTAATTATGATTTAAACTGGACAATCTCTTTAAGAGACCTATGTCTGTTAATAAATTTTGTGGATCCATTGGTTGTCTGTACACCAGAAAAGCAAAGCTACACCCTGATTATGCATAGATTTGCACCATAGGTTAGGGAAAGGATATGGTTAATCTGCCAGTTTGCAGACTATGCAAAATGACTCCCATTTTTTCGTTACTTTGAAAAAGTGATGAGAAGTGGAAAATGGCAAAAAATAGTACACTTTTGTGCAGAACTTTGGGCCACATGTATTAACCTATTTAGGTCTAAAACTCACTCTTTTGCCCATTATAATGTGCAAAAAAGTGAGTTTTAGACCTAAACAGGTTCATGCATGTCGCCCTTTGTGACCCTTATGTACCAGTAAACTGGTGTAACTGGGAAAGTAGCATCCAACCATTATGTATTAAAAAAGGATGATTTACACTGCCATAACTACTAATTTTTGTGATGTAACAGATTCTAAAGAAAAAATCTTGAAGACATTGTTAACACTCTTGAGATACCTATAATAGATATATTTATTTGTGACAACTTCCTAAATTAGGAAATCCTAAAATGTAATTTCTTAACGCAGGTACTTTTTGAGGATTCACTAATATAAACGTTACTTATCTTTACTTAACCTGGACTGCCAAAGGCAAGATGTACATATAATGTAACTGTACATGTAAGTATCCATCTGGTGTCTATTAGTGGGGTATGAGTATTAAATATATTATTAAATGACAACATTGTGTACTTACAATAAAATAATAATATAAAAAAGTAGACATACAGCCATCAATGTTATTACTAATGTATATTATAGTATTAGTTTCAGTTTCACATCTGCCGCAGTTATTACTTGTACAATTATAAATTCAGTGAAGATGGCATTTAAGGATTCGTTGAGGCTGCTTATATAAGTGACCAGATTAAAACTATGCTCACAAATATATATTTTCCCATTTTAAATGACATTATATATTCTACAAGTGTTTTGCGATCATTTTCATATACCCAACTTCACTTCTTTGGACCCAAGGAGAAGGCTGATAGTAATTTGGGATAAGCAAGGGATGAGTTGTTTACCATCCATGCGGAAATCATTTAAGTGGTCTACAAAAGCTAGTAATACAGTATGAGTTATACACTGGGAGTACTTCAAAAACAGTTTACTGGTCTGGGGCAGCTGTAAGTGGGGACTAATAAAGATTCAGAAATCAATCCTTCTATAAGAACTAAGGGTTGGCGCCCAAAGGAATGTCATTCAAGCAGAAAATGAGTTGGCAAGGAGGGGGTAGGCGGGAAGAGAGAGACCAGGGATCCCTATGAGAAGAAAGAAAAAAATAAACATTTCTACAATGGAAACAAAGACCCAACTAACAATAGCTCTCCAAACACTTGAGTACACTGGAACTTTACTGTGAGCACAGATCACAAAAGCCTAAACAAAGGACACCCTTCACGGAAGTACATTTTCTGCAAGAAAGCAATGTCCATCCCTATCCTCTATCTGTCTAACTGACTCCTAAATTTGCAGTCTTTTGATCACCTTTAGTGAGTTTTATGGACCTCATTAATATAAGTGTTGGCATTGCTTCAAAAACATTTCTAGACTGGTTGATAATGTTATGTGATGCACAAACACAAAAAAAACAAAAATTTTAATGAATCATTAATATATGATATCAATGTCTTGTAGGTAAATTATAATGTGGCATATTCAGTGCAAATGAGAGCTATTATTCAGAACTAATAGATGTCTTAATATCTACTCAAAATGCTGGAAACTATGACTAAGAAGACTTCTTTTTTAAAAAATTCAAAGTAAAAATAGTTTAAAAAAGGACTTTTGAGGTTTCAACCTCTATGAAAGTCCTTCACAGGAAAGTCACTGTTGCCGCTGACCCTATGCGTCTAATACTTTTACTTTCATGTATGAATCCTGAAGAAAATCCAGACCTCTATCAGACAGGATTGATCTTCTATATGGAAGGCGTAAAAAATACTGGACCAGTTAAGGTGCCAACATGAATTTTGTGACCAGCAGTAAGAACATTTCTATACATTAGTACAAAATATCTCGAAAAGAGTCACCAGAGACTCATTTTTAGATGGACTGGTTTCCCAGTGCCTGGAATCTGTTCAGGCCTCATACAGGAAACAATTTTAATTACACATATGGCCAGAAGTATATCTGGTGCTAAACTATAAACTCAACATGAAGTCTTAGCTAAGCCTAAATTGTGATTGCACTTACCAAAAATTCAAGGGAAGCTAATATTATACATAAAACTAATATATGTAGAAAATTGCTGGCCTGTTATCATAAAAGGAGATATACATATCGAGTCCAGTGGTTGAGAGCAACTAGTGACATAAAAAGGTTAGTTTACAGTATAGACACAGTATGATGCATAGTTGAAAAACAGTACAGCGTACAGTATGAATACCATAAGTCGTAAAGTATGACAACAGAATGAAGTACTGTGCAGTATACATACATATAAAATATAGTATGAGATAAAGTATTGTATAATTATAACAAAATACAGAATGATTACAGCATAGTATAAATATTTATATGACGACCAATAGGGGATAAAGAATAGTATAAATGTAACATATAACAGTATGACAAAAGTTTTAGTATATAGTATATTATAAATACAGGATAATGTAAAACGTAGTAAGAAAACAGTATAAAATACAAGATAACAGTATGAAGTATAACACAGTGTAGATACATACAAAGTAAAGTATGAGATAAAGTATAATATAAATGTAACATTAAAGGCCACATGTATGAAAACTGTCTAGGTCTAAAACTCACTTTGTTGCCCATAGCAACCAATCAGGGTGCCCGTTTCATTTCCTATATACTCTGGAAAAATTAGAGGGGCGCTCTGATTGGTTGCTATGGGCAACAAAGTGAGTTTTAGACCTAGACAGTTTTCATACATGTGGCCCTAAGTGTCTAGTTTAGATGTAGCAGTGAAATAGGCAATAAAGAAAGGGGTATTTTTGTTAAAATCATTATCTCTGTTTAGGATTTTTGTCAGTATTTTAGTTTATCATCAGCAGTCCTATCAAATTAAAAATGACAAAATCTCGCCCTTCTCTAGCTGTAATAATAAAGAGATAAAACTCCTAATTTCAGTTTGCTGCATGTTAAGTATATTATGAGGTAAAATTTAGTATAAATGTAATAGAATGTATTACTACAGTAGGAAGTACAGCATAGTATAAATACATTTTAAATGTAGCATGAGAAAGTATAGTATAAATATAACCTAAACTACAGTATTACCACATTATGAGTAACAGTATGAGATAAGTTATAGTATAGATGTAACCTACAGTGCATAGCTGCAGTATGAAGTACAACATATTATAGATATGAAGTATAGTATTAAAGTATTATATACATGTAATTTAACCTAAAGTATGACTACAGTATGAAGTATAGCATAGTACTTCCTTAAATAAAGTATAAATGTAACCTTAGCTAAAGTATGAAAGTATGAGTAAAGCATGAAGCAGAGCAGCATAGTATAATATGTACCATAACAGTATGATGTACAGCGTATATATATATGAATATATGAGAAAGTATAGTATAAATGTAAATAAAGATACAGTATGAAGTATAGCACAATATGAATGCTTTTCTTTGGAGGTAGGCTAAGGCCTCGTTCACACGGCTTATTTCAGAACGTATTTACAACGGAAATCCGTTGTAAATACGTCTCGAATCAGTTGAAAACAAGTTCTCAAATAGTGTCCACAAAGTGTGGCACGTTTTGTAACTGATTTTCCCGACGGATTCACCATCTACAATCATTGTAGGTGGTGAATCCGTCCGGAAAGAATTGACATGTCAATTGTTTTTTCCGTCCGGATTGCCGTCGTCAATCCGCGGCGGCAATCCGGAACGGATTTTTTGGGCGTCGTGTGAACGACGCGCCGTATTTTCTATTGAAATCAATAGAAAATAGGCTGTGACTTATTTCGGACGGATTTGCCGACGGATTTTTCCGTCGGCAAATCCGTCCGAAATAATCCGTGTGAACGAGGCCTTACTGTATGACTCACTGATGTTGTACTGATTATGAGAGGCATCTTTGTGTTGTGGAAAACTTTGTTACAGTTCAATGCATCATCGGCCATTGCAACAGGTTTGACAGACGACTATAGAAGCAGCCTGCTTCAGGTTCACTGCTTGTGAATACATGAGTTCACTTCTAATACTGCTGACTGCTGCACAAAGAACACAGAGGCTTTTTCCAAGGCGTTTGTGGCAAACCCCCCAATGTACAGTATATCAAGAGTTTGCATTCTTTATTTTCCTATGATTAATTAGAGATTTCAGCAGTTTTCTAGATGTGAATTCACTTCCCTGAAATATACATTTTGCTATGCGGTTTAACGCATTCAATAATTCTGTAGACTTCAACATTCGATAATATTCACTGCCTGATTTTTAGGATTCTAAAATGTAAGATTCTAAATACTGATATTTCTTGGAGTTGTCTCATTTAGAAAACATTATTTTCGAAATCATCATTAGGGAATTCTAAGTTATCAGGCAGAACACAGATCTGCTACAAAAAGCATCCATACATTCATACAGTCAGCTGATTCTAACTGAACAGTATAACCGGACATTACCATCAAAATATTTTTTACACATATAGACCAGCACTATGTGACAATTATATGTATTTTTGAGGGTAAAAATTGGGCGTGCTTTTATATATTTTTTTTAAATTTCCACTATGTACATTACTACCTGGTTTGTCTGACTTCCTCTCTGTAAGCTTTGATAGTACAGCAGTGAGGACTGTATAAGGGCCCAGCCACATGGCAAGGGTTTTCAGTTGGATTTGCAGATTGGTTTTCGGGTTTGAAAACCATCTGTAAACCAACTGTCAACCTTTTCCATAGACTTAGATAGAAAATCCGTCCAGTAGTTCAGATTGCACGGATTTTCTGCTGGACTTTTTTTACACTGCTGACGTAACGAAAAACGTAGAACATGTTCCTTCTTCCTCCCGGTTTTCGGGCAGAACATGAACAGTTCTATGTGAACGGGGGTGGCATGAATCCGCAAACCGTGGACAAAAGCCGTCCCCCTTTTGTGCACAAAAATGACAAAATAGCGGTCTCATAATCAGTATTCTGTCATTGCCGTGTGAACGCACCTTTACCGTTCTCTTCCAGGCCTACTAAGGGCATGAGAGTTGCAGTTGTTATTAGCAGAACCTGATAGGTGTGAAGAAAACTGGAAATTCCCCAGAGCAGAAAAAGATTAACCCATTATCTCTTTATCTAATATCCTTGTCATTGCCTTTTAGGTCTAATCTAAACTTTATCTAGGTTTGTCCAGAGAACAATAGAGTGATCATTATGTAACTACCTACTATTTGTAATGAGAATATATGCAGATAAGCACTTCTTGCAGCAGCTGCAGCAAACTGAAATTAGTCAGGAGTTTTATCTCTTTATTACTACAGCTAGAGAAGGGCAAGATTTTGTCATTTTTAATTTGATAGGACTGCTGATAATAAACTAAAATACTGGCAAAAATTCTAAACAGAGATATTGATTTTAACAAAAATACCCCTTTCTTTAATGCCTATTTCACTGCTACATCTAGACTAGACACTTAGGGCCACATGTATGAAAACTGTCTAGGTCTAAAATTCACTTTGTTGCCCATAGCAACCAATCAGAGCACCCCTCTCATTTTTCCAGAGCACTATATGAAATAAAACGGGCACTCTGATTGATTGCTATGGGCACCAAAGTGCGTTTTAGACCTAGACAGTTTTCATACATTTGTCTATTAATAATTTCTAATTCCATCTGTTTACATCATTTTTCTAGATGTGAATTAACTTCCCTAAAATATACATTTTGCTATGCGGTTTAACGCATTCAATAATTCTGTAGACTTCAACATTCGATAATTCACTGCTGATTTTTAGGATTCAAAATGAAGATTCTAAATCTGATATTTCTTG
>JAODAL010016431.1:0-80703 GCA_025379985.1 Phyllomedusa bahiana
GTAATGGTCGGGGTCAGGGAGGTGGCGAGGGGTGGGGGGCCCCATCCAAAAGTTTGCTTTGGGGCCCTGGCTTCTCTAGTTATGCCCCTGCTTGAACCATTAGGGACTTTGCTATTATCCTCTACTAAGGTTATTCCTGGAAACAGATCTGTAAATCCAATTCATTTTTCTAGCAGAAGCAGAGAAGTTCTTGGAAAGTGGACCAAATTTAACAGAGCAGAAGTAAAATTACTAAGTTGTTATGTGTTTGTTTATTACTTTGAAGAAGCAGAGGATTTGTCAGGTTATTTTCTTATTGTCTCCCCTTTGGGATGTTCATTCCAGATCTCAGAAAAGCCCTTTAAGCTGAATTCAGATGTTTATGAGAGAAATGAGAACACTTTACAAGTGTGAGCAACAAAATTATCATATTCCAACTGTTTTGTGATGTACTGTCATCTGATTTAATTTTTTTCAGGGGAATCTGCCTGCAGAAGTTTGGCCAACAAAGCACCAACATGCTTCTGTAGTGCTTTATATAGTATACCTGTCAATGTTAAGATCACCCCTTAAGATGGAAAAAGAAGTTATAAAGCTACCATGCACCCCTCACCAATAGACATCTGGGTGGTGCTACAGTGATGACTAGTTATGATGTCCTCACTCTCCTTGACTGACATCCTGCTCAAAATGTGTAATTACAACTATTACGCCATTCAAGAACTAGAAGTAATGTGATGGTTCACAATGTTTCTTTATATCATCTATACTTAGTGGTCGGACCCCCACAATATAAAGGGGGCGAGATAACCCCCTTAGGTAATTTATCATTTTGAAAAGGAATGCATTAAATAATTGAATTATGTCAGTGTTAAAACACTAATCAAATGAATCACATGAATTTGGTTCAATTAAAGGAGCTTTCTTACCAAGCTGATTAGCTTTTAACATGTAGGGAAAGGTAAATGATGACTATTAACAAATGCATTGCTGTTTTGATTTGTTTTGTTCAGGAGATAGAAGAGATTTCATCTACTGGTAGTGTACATACATTTCTCTGATTACTGACCACCTCTTCCTGCTCTCTTATCTCTCATTGCTCCAAGCTACCTCCAACCATGATGAATCACTCCCTGCTGAGTCTTATCTCCAGTTTTATAGCAGAGTTGATAAGTCAATCACTGCTATAGAACCACTATCAGCGTAAACAAGAAATTTGAGTCTGAAGCTGGCTGTGGCTCTGTGAAATAACATAGCGAGAACACCCCTTTAAGTTAGGAAAGTGGCATGGTTAATCTTGTTTTCGTACATGCACAAAGAGGAATTATATGTAATGTGTTCCCAAAACTAGTATGAAACCCTACTGCTGACCCTTAGGGCAACCCACTCCTGAAGTGCCTCCCTGAAAAGAGTGCCCTCAAAGATGCAAGTGTAGCCCTAAGTTGTTCTTTTATCTGAAATATTAAGATTTAACAAGGTTTCGCTATACATAAGCCTCTCAGGAAAATGCTGTGTCTGCTTGTACAGTGGGGAAAAAAAGTATTTAGTCAGCCACTAATTGTGCACTTAAAAGGATGAAAAAGGCCTGTAACTGAAATCATAGGTAGACCTCAACTATGAGAGACAAAATGAGAAAACAAATCCCGAAAATCACATTGTCTGATTTGGATAGAATTTATTTGAAAATTATGGTGGAAAATAAGTATTTGGTCAATAACAAAAGTTTATCTCAATACTTTGTTATATATCCTTTGTTGGCAATGACAGAGGTCAAACGTTTTCTATTAGTCTTCACAAGGTTGGCACACACTGTTGCTGGTATGTTGGCCCATTGCTCCATGCAGATCTCCTCTAGAGCAGTGATGTTTTTGAGCTGTCGCTGGGAAATACGGACTTTCAACTCGCTCCAAAGGTTTTCTATGTGGTTGAGATCTGGAGACTGGCTAGGACACTCCAGGACCTCGAAATGCTTCTTATGAAGCCACTCCTTTGTTGCTCTGGCGGTGTGCTTGGGATCACTGTCATGCTGAAAGACCCAGCCAAGTTTCCTCTTCAATGCCCTTGCTGATGTAAGGAGGTTTGCACTCAAAATCTCATGATACATGGCCCCATTCATTCTTTCATGTACATGGATCAGTCGTTGTGGTCTTTTTGAAGTGAAACAGCCCCAAAGCATGATGTTGCCATCCCCATGCTTCACGGTAGGTATGGTGTTCTTTGGATGCAACTCAGCATTCTCTCTCCTCCAAAGACAATGAGTTGTGTTTCTACCAAACAGTTCTACTTTTGTTTCATCTGACCATATGACATTCTCCCAATACTCTTCTGGATCATCCAAATGCTCTCTAGCAAACTTCAGACGGGCCTGCGGACATGTACTGGCTTAAGCAGGGGGACAGGTCTGGCACTGCAGGATCTGAGTACCTGACAGCGTAGTGTGTTACTGATGGTAGCCTTTGTTACGTTGGTGCCAGCTCTCTGCAAGTCATTCACTAGGTCCCCCCATGTGGTTCTGGGATTTTTGCTCACCGTTCTTGTGATCGTTTTGACCCGACCGGGTGAGATCTTGCGTGGAGCCCCAGATCGAGGGAGATTATCAGTGGTCTTGTATGTCTTCCATTTTCTAATTATTGCTCCCACAGTTGATTTCTTCACACCAAGCTGCTGGTCTATTGCAGATTCAGTCTTCCCAGCCTGATGCAGGGCTACAATTTTGTTTCTGGTGTCCTTCGACAGCTATTTGATCTTCACCATAGTGGAGTTTGGAGTGTGACTGTTTGAGGTTGTGGAGAGGTGTCTTTTATACTGATAACAAGTTCAAACAGTAGCCCTTACTACAGGTAATGAGAGGAGGACAGAGGAGCCTCTTAAAGAAGTTGTTACAGGTCTGTGAGAGGCAGAAATCTTACTTGTTTGTAGGTGACCAAATACTTATTTTCCACCATAATTTGCAAATAAATTCTTTTCAAATCAGAAAATGTGATTATCGGGATTTGTTTTCTCATTTTGTCTCTCATAGTCGGGGTCTCCCTATGATGTCAACTACAGGCCTCTCTCATATTTTTAAGTGGGAGAACTTGCACAATTGGTGGCTAACTAAATAATTTTTTCCCCACTGTATATGCTTGTAAAGGCAATAAGTAGCCATCTCCAGTGATAGAGATACGTTTTTAGGGTCCATTTCTACTAAGCAGTAATAATCATAGTAATACTAAGTTCAGTTAGTTTGATCCAAAATTAGTTATCTGGAATTTGTAGTAAGCAGGTGCCTTAAAAAAAACGCCTGACAGATCCCATTGACAACAATGGCATCTGTTGGGTTTCTGTCATGGTATCGGTTGTTTTAACAATATAGAAATTACCACTGCATGCTGCACTATTTTTTTCCATGATTTTGGACAGATTCTGCTACAGAGGCTCCAATTGGAGCATTTGACGCATGTGAACCTATAATTAGCATTCCTTGAGAACATAAACTGAGAAATTCTGGTCTAGGTATCCAAATTTGGAGATGCTAACTAAAGAGCTTTGGAGACAGCTACACAACTTGTTTTATCAGTAAATATGTATTCTCTGTGATTAAGTCTCTTATAATCAAGAATATGTAATCTCCACCAAATCACCAAATGATCTTTGACTTGGTTTGTTAGAACATGAGGAAATTCCATATTAAAGAATGCAACTGCATATATATTTTTTTTAGCAAACTTTAAAGGGAACCTGTCACATTGAAAATGCTATCTGATTTCTTGGTAGCATATTATAGAGCAGAAACAGGTCAGCAGATGGATAAATAGTTTTGTAGGGAAAGATTCAGTAGAACTTGTATTTTATCTACTTACATCCCTGCTTATTCTGGGTTTAGGAGTCCAGTGGACGGCCTTATCAGTGATTTACATTCATACAAGGAAGGCTGTCAATCACTGATAACACCGCCTACTGGACTCCTTTACCCAGAATAAGCAGGATTTAAATGAATAAAATACAAATCTATTTAATCTTCTACCGCAGAACAATATATCAATCTGCTCAGACTCTCCTGCTCCATAACATTGTGCCAGCAGATCAGATATCATGGTCAATGGGATGGGTTCCCTTTACACCAAATAATTCAAATCCAATAACCCGTCATTATAGCTCCTCATAACATGAAAAACACAGAGGCTTATATAAGAGAAGTCCTGCTTTCTAGCAAAGTCCTCTTGTAAAGGAAAAATGCCTGACATTATGAAACTGTTACTCAGCCTCTGCTGCATTCTCTGGAACGGCTAATGGTTAATTATAAATGTGCATAACACTAAAGTCTGGTTTACATCAACCCACTGGTTGTTACTTACATCAATGGCAGATGGTTAACTTTGACTTTGCACTCTCTCTTGTGCTGCAAACACAAGTGCAAAATATCTCTGTCTAAACACTTCACATTTTCACATGTTTTTCCTTACTTGCAACCTATAAGATAGTACAGGTTTTGTTTTTTTTATTTCTCAAGCACATATCTCATCACACTAGTGTCCTAATTTTTGTTTTTAAAAATGATAGGAACCCTATGCATGAGAAGCTGTGCTGACTGAACGTACATGTGTCATCTAAATCTGGATGTTTTGTCATACTCATTTTGATTTTTGAAATTTGTCCTGCAGATGTGTCTCTCCCGAGATCAAGAGATTAAATGAAATGGCTGTGATTGAATATCTATTTATGCAACCTCATTTGCGCACTGCGGGAGACTCAAAAGCAATTAATTGGAACTGGCAACTGTGAAAGCGTTGATTACCGGTATAGATATTTGGTACAGGCAGCAACATCCTTCTCTGCATCTGGAGCACAGGAAAACAAACCAAAACCACGTTTCCTGCTGCAAACTTTGATGTAGCATCATAAGGAGAAGCTGGAATATATTGATGATAAATCAGTAGAAAAAAGTCTTCATAATAACTTAGCTCTACTTAAAAAAAAAAAGAAAAAAAAGATATCTTAAGTTAGAGAGATCAGGGTTGTCTTAACAGCATTATAGGCACCTTGGCAAAGCGTGCCCTGGGCCCTGCCTACACAACCACTCACAGGGATGTTGAGGGGGGTCAACCACCTCAACATTCAAATCTCTCTCTAACTCAAGATATATTTCTACTTAAGCCTGTGTCAAGAACAAGGGGGCATCCTCTACGTCTAGAGGAAAAAAGGGTTTTTCTACAAAAAACATAGAAAGGGAGAAATAAAAATAATAAAAATAGAATTAATACCGTAATATAAAAAAATTATACTGACTAGGAGTCTGGAGATGGGGTATTGATCCAGAGTTTTATTTTGATTGCTAGATTGGGAGAAGTTCGGGAAAGGATTTAGGGGAATTTTTCCCCTAAAATGAGGGCAATTGGCTTCTACCTCAAGGAGTTTTTTTGCCTTCTTCTGGATAACATGTAGGAATGATGAACGGTGGTGAACGTTGTTTTTTTTAGCCTTACAAACTATGTAACTCACTAGAAGGAGAACAATTATAACATGTAGCACAGAGTAGGCATATCTGCATTTGCAAGAGAAAATTAGCTGTTTTTATTGCTTGTAATGATTGAAAATATCTCTTACAGATACAGACATGGCTACTCTCTGCTGCAAGTCATAATTTTCCTTCTAGCAAGTCAGTGGAAGATGTGAATGTTAAGGAAAGTGATACTCATATACACTTTTTTTTAAAGAAGTGGACAACCCCTTTAATTTCAGGTCTCTGCATAGGTTAGCATGGGGCCCCTATGCTGCAAAAAGGTAAATTACCCCGTGTTTTTGGCTATGAATTTTGCTCCGTTTGGATATGCATGGGAGCATATTTTCCAAGAATCAATCTCTGACCAAAGCATCATGTTTTAGAACAACAGCATTGTACTGCTAATTCTGAGGTGCAAAAGTGGCATCATGCTGTTTTCACAGACTCACACTTCTTGGTTAGGTTGTGGGTGGGTCTACAGCAGTGATTGGCATATCTGTTGTTACAGTGAGGTGAGTGCAGGAGGTTTACAATCTGTAGTGCACAAAGCTACAGAGTTCTAAAGGTTAATATTTGTCAATTTAGCTAAACAAGCTCCTTTGCTAGAGATAAGGCTCAGCAAGGAGTGACTCATCATGGTCGGACGGCAGCTTGGAAATAGAAACAGCAGAAAGAGGTGGTCGGTAACCGAGAGAAACTTGTGTACACTAGCAGTAGATAGAATCTTCTTTATCTCTTGAATAAGGTAAAAACAAAACAGCAATGTATTTGGTAATGGTCTTCATTTACCTTTCCCTATGTGCTAAAAGCTAATAATTGTGGTGAGAAAATCCCTTTAACTTTCATCAACCTCACAATTTTTCAAGAGCTGATATACTTTACCAGCAGGAGGAGGCATACAACACTGAAAAAAGCTCCTCACAGTGTTTAGAAACGTTGACCTTTTTGTTCCATTCTGGGACATGAAGAGAGTAATAAAATGTATTTCAAATATCAAACACTTCAGGCAAATTTCTTTTCTGTGGCCATGTACATTGTCACCAGAACAGCTCCTTTTCGAAAATAAAAATCTGAGTGTAAAAAAACAAAAAACTATTGCTAAAGTGTAGGTTTCCTGTTTAGAAAGCATTACGTAAATTAGCTTATAACACAGTGTAAAGTATATAAAACAGCTGCTTTTTTTTTTAAAGAGGTTAATCATGAAGACAACCCCGGTCTATATGTCCCCTGCTCAGGAGCCCTCTCCATGTGGCAGAAAGGGAAGTCATTCTGTACAAGCAGCTTCCATTCTGGCCGACTTGAGTCATCTTGTAATATATAGGCAGCCCTTCAAGTGAATGGCTGCTATATATTACTACATTTCCCTTACAGAGAGTACAAGGCAAAAGCCTGACTGCAAACAAATTCCTTCAGCTCATTCAACCCCTAGTGGCTGGTGGGACAACCCCTTTAATGTCATTTATCTGTTTATTGCTGCTGCCATAGAAGAAAAATGATCAAAAATTGCCAGGTGATGGATTTCAGTTTTATTTAGCAAAGTTAATATCATTCCCCCAGGATCTGTGTACAGTGGTATGTTCCACAAAAGTTAAAAGCATTTTTCTCCCACAACTTCTGCATTCAGTGTGGAACATACCACTGTCTTATGTGGGAGTCTAAACAACACCATCAAACAATCACCTGACATTTGTTTCGGATTTTACTTTGAAGGTCAAAGAAAAAAACTTTCAGCTTGTATTTTAATGTGAACTACTGAATGCTTCCCGGGCCCTAGAAACAATTCATAGGTCCTTTCACTCAGACAGACTGACAGCTTTTCCTGTATGAGTTTGTATCACATACATAAACCTGACAGAAACACATCAAAACACACGAAATGGTTAATGCAGAACGATAAAAATAGATGGACTGAGTGCCTGCACATGATGGAAACAACTGGAGAAGAGTTGGCTTTATCTTTATTGTTTCATAAATATATTTCTACACAGTTATGTGTATTAGTCCCCGGCGCCGCCGCTATCCGCCGCCGCCGATCGTTAGGGTCCTAAGCCGCTACCAGTCGCTAAGCTATCGGCCTAGGACCTTGGCGACGGCAGCGGTTGGCGGGACTAACTGTATGTGCATCCACCGGACGCACATACAGTTAGATGCTTTGGCGGAGCAGAGAGCTCCGCAGAGTACTCTGTGGCGGGCGGTGTGCGCGTCATCACGCTGCCCGCGCGCGGCCTGGTGACGTCACACCGCTGAAGAAAAAGACCCGGGAGCAGCGACAGCGGCGGGGAGAGAGGTCAGATGAGTGCTGTCAGTGTCTTACTTTTAATTTGCTCTATTCATGCTGGGGCCTATAATCTAATTATATATGTGCAGGGGGGTACTATGTTCTTTTATATATGTGCAGGGGGCTACTATGTACTTTTATATATGTGCAGGGGGCTACTATGTGCTTTTATATATGTGCAGGGGGCTACTATGTACTTTTATATATGTGCAGGGGGCTACTATGTACTTTTATATTTGTGCCAGGGGGCTACTATGTACTTTTATATATGTGCAGCGGGCTACTATGTGCTTTTATATATGTGCAGGGGGCTACTATGTGCTTTTATATATGTACAGGGGGCTACTATGTACTTTTATATATGTGCAGGGGGCTACTATGTACTTTTATATTGTGCAGGGTGCTACTATGTACTTTATATATGTGCAGGGGGCTACTATGTACTTTTATATATGTGCAGGGGGTCTACTATGTACTTTTATATACGTGCAGGGGCTACTATGAACTTTTATATATGTGCAGGGCGCTACTATGTACTTTTATATATGTGCAGGGGGCTACTATGTACTTTTATATATGTGCAGGGGGCTACTATGTACTTTTATATATGTGCAGGGCGCTACTATGTACTTTTATATATGTGCAGGGGGCTACTATGTACTTTTATATATGTGCAGAGGGCTACTATCTACTTTTATATGTGCAGGGGGGCTATTATCTACTTATATACGTGCAGGGAGGAGCTATAATCTACCTATATATGTGCTGTGAGGCCTATAAGCTACCTATATATACACGTGCTGTGGGGCCTATAAGCTATATACCTGCTGGGGGACCTATAAGCTATCTATATACCTGCAGGGGGACATATAACCTACCCATGTGTGCTGGGTGACCTAAACCTGCCTATATACCTACTGGGGGATCCATAACCTGCCCATATATCTACTGGGGGATCCATAACCTGCCCATATACCTGCTGGGGGATCCATAACCTGCCCATATACCTGCTGGGGGATCCATAAGACCTATACCTGCTGGGGGATCCATAACCTGCCCATATACCTGCTGGGGGATCCATAACCTGCCCATATACCTGCTGGGGGATCCATAACCTGCCCATATACCTGCTGGGGGATCCATAACCTGCCCCTATACCTGCTGGGGGACATGTAAACTACACACCTACCGGGAGACATATAAAGTATATAACCACCTACTGGGGGGCGTATAACTTACTGGGGGACCCTATTACCTTCACTGGGGGACACATAATTTACTGCGTGTGAAGTCGCTAATAGCGTTAAGCCGGTTGTTAGGCCTCAAAACAAGTCAGTTGATTAAGAGTTAGCAATCGACCTCCGCGGACTCCAGTCGGTTGTTAAGCCGGTGTTAAGGCCTCAAGTCGATTGATAAGACCTTAGCAATCGACTCCGGGGACTAATGTGTATATATATATATATATATATATATATATATATATATATATACACACACACACATACATATACACACACACACTGGAGAAAATATCATTTTGAGGCTGGAGCTAGATATTATAGGTTTGCATGTGACTACTGACCACAGTGAAGTGGTGATTGCAAATAACTGCTGCACCCAACAAGGGTATGTTCACACGGCTGACTTGAACACTGTTTTGGCGTGTTTTCCATGCCCAAAATAGCATAAAGAAGGCCTCCAGAACACCCCCAGTTCATTTTCATTGTTTCCTATGGAATAGTATAGTACATAGTATATAGTATAGTATATGTGATATCTCAGTTTTTCTTGTTTAATAAATTTGCAGAAATATCTACATTTCTGTTTTTTTTCCTTTCAAGATGGGGTGCAGAGTGTACATTAAAAGGGGTTTTATGGCTACAAAATTAAGTCTCAGATTATGGGGACAGTAAAAATAAGCACTTTTGTAATTGGTTTGCTTTACCTCTGCCACTTGGTTTAGCAGACAATGAGCTTTTCTGTAAATCTGTATTCTGTTTCTGCTGCTGCTGGTCGGACACACCCCCTGGCCGGATCCCGCCCCCTAGCCATGCCCTCCGCACGGTGATTGGCTGGCTAACATTTCATTCAGCCTGTTGGGATACGCCCCCAGACAGGAAACGCCCCGGCCACGCCCCCTGCGCTGTAATTGGCTGCCTGCACACTCTGTGTTTTCTCCCCTCTGGGCTGTGAAAATCAATAGTGAAACCAAGGGCTGCTGGCTGTATACTCATCTCCCAGCTCTAGAGTAAATGATCTGGGCAATTACAGATCCCCTCATATAACAGTCTTATAGAGTCTCCTGCCTGTTAACAGTGGGAGAGAAGGGTAGGAGGGCAGTGTGCATTGCTCCATATAACCCAGTCTCCTGTCTGGTAACAGACGGGAAGGGGGGGCAGTGTACACTCCTCACCTGTCTCATCAGTTCAGGCGGTGTGTATAACTGCATATACCACAGTCATACAGTCTCCTGTCTGGTAACAGAAGGGGAGGAGGGAGGGGCAGTGTACACTCCTCACATGTCTCATCAGTTCAGGCTGTGTGAAATAACTGCATATACCCGGGGGGAGAAAGGGGGAGCTTGTGGGCCGGGGATTGCAGACAAAAACCTTTCCCCGGAGGCGAGGAGCGTTTTTTAACCAGACAACCTTTCTGCATCCCCTGCTTCATACAAAATGAAAATTGTCACAGTTCTTCAGTGGGGGAGACAAAAACCCCGGGGGAAGACACCGCTCCAAGAATACGCCCCTGGTTTTCAATTCAACCCAAAAATTAGGGGAAGAGCCACTAGCATTCAAAGGGATAAAACCCCTTTTAATAAAAAAAAAACATGAACGTTTTGGATTTTTCCCAAAAATGGCTGCAAATAAAAAAGAAAAGAGTAAAAAATTTTAAAAAAGGGTCTGAATATTTCCCCCTGTAATAACCCAAAAGGTTTTTTTAAAAGCTTGCTATGTTACTTTATAACTCTCTTTAAGGGTTATTTTTAACTAATATAAATAGAATTTGAATTTTTTTTTGGGAAAATAAAAAATAAAGAAATTTATACAATAAAAAAAAACAAATTTTAAATTTTTTGGGTTACAAAACCTTTGTTTGCAGTTACAAGGTCAGAACCTTTTCCCGGGTAGCTTTAAACCAATTTTGGGCACACATTTGCAGCGGGAATTTTGGCCCACTCTTCCATACGGGAACTTCCCCCCAATCTTTCAGGTTTAAAGGGAAATGTTTTCGGGTTTACATTGAGTTTCGGCTTCCCCAAAAAGATTTTCCTTTGGGTTAAAGGTCGGGAGACTCTACAAGGGAATTTTCGGGGAAATTGGGTTTTTTAATTTCCTTTTCCTCTAAGGCCATGTTCACCTTACGGTTTAAAAAATTGGGACGTATTTCAGTCCGAATTACGCCCCGGGAGGGGAAAAAAATTAAAAGGGTTTTTTGGGAATCCCCCCCCCGTCCCCCAGCCCCAAGTTTTAAGGGTTAACCCAAAACATTTCCAAAAGAGAACTCGGGAAATTACGTTTCCTCTCCCTCCCTGGGCGAAAAACCCGAGGGGGGAGATAATTAACAGGTAAATTTTCCCAAAGGGTGTAATACGCAAGTCTATGGGCCGGCGGGTCCGGCCCCCCGCCCGCCCCCCCTCCCGGTCCCCCCGGGCCCACGGCGAAATAGCGGGGGGTAATTACGCCCTGCATTTAAGCCGTGTAAACATAGCCTAAACCTTTAAAAAATGAAAAAGGGTAACACCTTCTCCTTTTCTTTGAAAGGTAAAAAAAAGGGGGGCAAAATCCCCCCTAGTAATAAAATATTTTCTTTTTTCCCCCCATTGTATTTGATTTTGACCCCCCCCCTGAGTTCGCTTTCGGGTGAGAAAATCTACATACTGGACTCATTTCTTCCAGCCGCAGAGCTTCAACCTGTACTTGTCTCACAGGTTTGTTTGACTCTGATACACTGTAGCATTTGAGAGTGAAAGACACCTTACTTAGATGAGGAAATTTTCAGTTATTTCATGGAGCCCGTAATTCAGCAGCATAAACAAGCAGAAAGGGTCTCTTTTAAAAAACCCTTTAAAGGGCCCAGCCCCGTTTTGACCTTTCCCGACAACAGCCCTATTTTTTAAATCGACATTTTCCCAATTTTTTGTGAAATAACTTTTTGGGCACTTTTTTCCCTTTTAAATTTTATTCAGAGAATGTTTTCCCCTGGACACATTTTGGGTTTAAGGGTTTAAGAAAAATTTTTTTCCTACAATCCTTGTTTTTGGGTTTTTTTGAAAAATACAAAAATTTTATGGAAATTTTTGGGAAAAAAAATTTTCGATTTTTTTAAAGTTGCAAAAATTTTTGCGTGCAAACAGATAATTTTTCACCACAAAATAGTTTAAACTACAACCCAAACCCTAATTTCCCAATTTTAGGTTGGGATCATTTTTTTAAATGCTTTTTTTTTTTTTTTACGACATTGAGGGCGTAGAAATTTTTTTAGTAAATTTTTTTCAAAATTTTAAGGGAAAAAATTCCCATAAACATTTTTTTTTAGGGATCCCCTTTCCCGTTCTGAAAGTGGGGTTTGAGGGGGCCGCAAGTTAATACCCCCATAAAAGGGCCCCATCTAGAAACTAAGACCCCTTTTAAAGTATTACAACCCCCATTTAGGAAGTTTGATTTAAACCCTTTAGATATTTTTAAAAGAAATTAAAGCAAAGGGAGGGGAAATTTCAAAAAATTTTACTTTTTTTTTTTCAGATTTTTCAAAATTTATCCATTATTCCTGGAAAAACGGTTTAAAAGTGACTAGGCAAATGCAACTTTTAAAATCAAAAACCCCCATTCTGCCGTTTTTTTGAGATTTTCCCATATTTGGCCCCTACTGCAATTTTTGGCTCCCCCCATAAGCCCCCCGAAAAAGGGGAGCACCAAATATACTCTGGGTCTCATTTTAATAAAGATTTTTTTTTTAGGCGCCTTTCCCCGGTTTGGGGACACCCCAAAAGGGGCTAAAACTTTTAAACACCCCTAAATAGACCGCATATTTGGGAAAATACAACCCCCCTTTAAAGAAAATTTTCCAAGGGTGCATTGAGTATATAAAACCCCCAGGGTTTTACAAATTTTTTTTAGCATAAAGGGTTGGAAAAATTTTTAAAAAAAAATTTTTTTTTTCCCAAAAATTTTTGCAAAAATTTTTAAAACCCTTAAAAAGTTTCATATAAACAAGGGAAAACCTGGAAAAAAGAACCCTAAACATTTTTTAAGGGAAATTCTTCCAAGTTTTGGAAATACCTACATTGTTTGGGGGGTAAATCTGTTTGGCGCAGGCAGGGCGAAAAAGGGGGGGGGGGCGCTATTTGGCTTTTTGGGAACCCCCAAAATTTTGGGGGGGGGCCATGTCGCATTTGCAAAGCCCCCAAAGTAAGGGAGAAAAGGCGAAAAAACCCTTCCCGAAGTCCCCCCCATTTAAGGGTTTTAACAAAACCCTTTAGGGATCTCAATCAGGGGTTACGGGGCTTTTTGGAATTTCACAGGTGTTCCATAGGTTTTTTTTTTTTTTGCAAGGGGGAAAAAGAAAATGGGGGGAAAACGCAGTTTTTGGTTTATTTTTTTTTGAGTTTTTCCCAATTTTTCAGCATTTTACCCGCCGTTTTAAAAGATTTTGATAAAAATTTTACTGGGGGGTTTGGGACAATTACAATGATATAAATTTTTTAAAGTTTTTTTCCCGTTTTATTAACTTTTAACACAGTGGGAAAAACCCGGGTTATAAAATTGCCCTTTTTAATTTTTTCCTAAAAACCGAAAAGCCATAACTTTTTTTATTTTGCTGGGTGCAGACTGTGTAAGGCCCTTTTTTTTTTCAGGGGGATTTTAAAATTTTTAAATTGGTACCATTATGGGGTGCATATAAAGCTTTGACACTTTTAATTAAGGTTTTTCGAGATTTTTTTAACAAAAAAACAGCAATCCATTGGGGTGGTTTTTTTATTTTTAAATTTTTTTTTACGGGCCCCTGAACGGGAAAATATGAAAAAGGTAAGGCTTTACCAGCACAGGTCAATACGATTAAAAACCGGATACCCAATTTTTAAAATTTTTTTTTTGTTTTTTAAATGCTTTTTTACAATAAAAACACTTTTTTTTTCAACCAGGAAAAAACCTTTTTTTCATCGCCATTAAGTTTAGAGGGCCCTAACTTTTAAAATTTTTTTTTTGCTTGGACTGTGTAAGGGGCTTAATTTTTTTTCGAGATGAGTTGCCGTTTTTTTTTAGTATCATTTTTTGGGGGGGGAAGGCTTTTTGATCGCTTTTAAATCCATTTTTTTTAAAGGGCCCCGGGGGGAAGAAAAAACGCAATCCTATATTTTTTTTATTTTATTAATTTTTTAAAAGGGGCCCCCCGTTGGGAGTATCCAGATAAGTTAACTTTTAAATCTTTGGGTCGTTAAAAATTTTGGGGGGGGTTCCCCCCTTTTTTTTTAGTTTTTTTTTTGTTTAAGCACTTTTAAAAAAAAAAGAAAAGTTTTTTTATTGGGGTTTTAAAAAAATTTTTTATAGCCCTCCCCTATCTCTGAGAGCAATAAATTTTTTTTTTTTTCCGTTTACAGAGCTTTTTATAAGGATTTTTTTTTCGGGGGTGGGAAATTTTTTAAAATTGGGCAACTTTGGCCCATTCTAAAGGGGTTTTTGATCGCTTTTTTTTCCATTTTAAAGTTTCTGCGGGTTTAACCCTTTAAACTAATTCCCCGGGAAATTTTTTTTTTGTTTTGTTTTTTTAAAGGCGTTTTACCGTATTTAATTAATATGAAAAGAATTTAAATAGGGCCCGGTCGTTTTTGCACGCCCGAATTTCCAAATAAAGGGTTTCTTTAATTTTTTTTTTGATCCCTTTTTGGGGGGATTTTTGGCGCTTTAAAGGGGGAAAAGGGCGGGTAAATATTTTTATTTTTTTTTTCGTGTTTTGTTTTAAATTTTTTTTTCAAATTTTTTTTTCTTTTTTTTTCAAAATTTTTATTTTACTTTTTCCCATAGGGGATTTGAATTTAGAGATCTTTAGATCTTCATTCAATAGGGTAACGGCAAAAGCTTTTTTTATTTACGGTTTCCTATGGTTTAAATGTCATCCCCGATGCCGGGGCATGGGCCCCCAGGGGACGGCCGGGCATTTGGTTTAAAGGGACAGACAACCCGGAAAAAGGGATTCCATGCCCTCCGTTTCCCGTCCCGTAGGAAGGCAAAGGGGCTTCAACCGATCGGGCGATCCTTTGCTGCTGTGCCCGACATAAAAACCCGGAGGGGCGATTTTCCTCCTGCCCTTTTCCCCTTAGTTAAAGCGACCCTTTATTCGTTCCCATAATTAAGGGGTTTTAAACCCCCCCCTGCCCCGGGGCGAAACCGGGGTCGGGGCCGACGCTGCGGGGTGTCAGCTGTAATTACAGGACACCCCCCGCCGAACGCGCAAACTCAAAATCCGCTGTTTAATAAGGGGGGGGACCCGGGGGCGGGGGCCGAGGCGGGGGGGCGGGCCCTCCCGGGCCCCCTAAAACAATGCATTGTCCCACTTTCTCCCCCCCGGCGGGTTTGCCGGCGGGGGGGGAGCGACGGAATCCCCTTGGGTTTTCTATGAGACATGGGTTAAACCCTAAAGACCTCCGACGAAATTTGGGGCCGTAGAGAAGGGGCAAATCCGGGCGGGGGAAAAAGCGCCAATTTCCTCGGCAAAAAAAGCCGGGTGGAAAGGGGGGTTTGAGTTCAACCGCATCCTCAGGACGAAACCATTCGTACCCGGTGCTGAAAACCCCCCCAAAAACCTGGAACCCTAAAAGGATACTCTAAGGTCCCTTAAGGGGTTAAAATGGGGAACGGATATACATTTACCCCAAAAATTGATGATCCCCTTGATTGTTTGGGTTTTACGAAAGTAGCATTTCCAAAACAAAATTTTTCTTTCTACCTCAAAGAAAATCACTAAAAAATTTTATTTTTCAGGAATTTTTAACCATGATGGGAAATTTCCAAAATTTCCCCGGTTTATTCCAAAAGGGGGAAATAAATCAAAAATTGTCACTACATTTTTCCCCCAAAACCCCCCTTCTAGGAAATACCATTTCTGAAAGCCAGCAGTTTTTACATTCACTTTTAAAAAAATCCAAAACTATCCCCTATAGGGGGAAAAATGTCAGGGCGGAAAGGGCCCCTTTCAGAAATGATAGGAATTTGAAAAAAAAAAAAAACTGAATGCCCCCCCCCGAAAATTTCAAAAAAAAAAAGGTTATTCACATAGGGTTTCCCCAATTTAAATTTTTGTCCCAAAAATAGCTTTTAAAAAACACAACAAGAATTTTCTAAAGGGAAAAAACCCTATTTTAAAAAAAAATAAAATAAAAATTAAACTAATCTTCTCCACCCCTTATAACTAAAGTTTTGGGTTAATAAAAAAAAATGTTCTATAGAAACCTCTCAATTTTGGAGCAGGACCCTACATTAGCTAAAATTCTAGACAAAGGTGTGATTTGTGTGCCAAAACTTGGGAAAACCATTGGTAATGTAATTTCCCCTAGTATGTTCCTCTCCAGAAGTCCTCAGAAAACATGGTTGCCCCAAAAGGGCTTTTTTTTTGCTGTGGAGGGGGCAAAAGCTGGGGCTTTTTTTATAAATTTTTTCAACAAAACATCCCAAATTAAAAATGCCAGTAAAACAAAAGATTTCTCTATGAAAACATTTATTAATTGTAAAAACCCACCAAAGGGTGTCTATATCAAAATGCGTATAAATTTTTTATAAAACAATATGTTGGCAGCACAATAAGTAAAATAAAAACACACATACAAGAACATATTACAGATAATAGAAATAAATCTACACATACATCAGGTAAAGTAATGCACTTCGATGAAGAACACAATTGTAAAAATTTGGAAATTCCCAAAAACATTTTGGGGGATAAAAGAAGGTTAATCCAAAAACCACGCGGTGGAGACTTTGGCCCCAAAATAAGGGAAGACCCCAAAGTGAAGTTTTTTCGGGGAAAAAAAGGCAATGTTCACACGGGGTTTTTTTGGGACAGATTTCAAACCCAAATTTCTTTTTTCCCCTTACTGCGGGAATTATAGGGGAAATCCGTCCCCGCTTTTCGGGAAACCCCAGTTTTTATAGGGGAAAATATGGTTCCGCTTTCCCCTTCCCCCCCTTTGCGAAAAGGGCGGCGAGCGGGAGAAAGTGACATTCAATTATCAAAAGGGGGGATTTTTGCCCTGGGTAATGAATGTCCCATGGGGCCAGGGGAGCGCCGGCCCCCAAATTTTGGGCCCCAGCACACACTGCGTAATTGAGGGTAAAATCTGTCCCCCCAATTACGCCGGGGGGGTTTAATAACCGTGTGAACAAAGCCTTAGGGATGAACCTCCACAGTGACCTTTGATATCGTTATTAAGAAATAATAATAATAAAAAGAATTTATGTTATCTATCACATATGTACCTTGCATAGTCTCATAATCAGTCTGGAATCACGTGTTGTTAGATAGAGCTATTGATTGGTTCTTAGATGTTTTTAAGATTGTGTGTAATGTGCTGTTAGATATGCTATGAACAAGAACTGATAAGTTCGAAACGTGTTAGCATGTGTGCTTTTTTAAGCTATTTTATGTTGTCGTCTATATAGTTTTTTCAATAAAAACACCCTGGTTTTACTAAGCAACCTACGCTGAAACACACATTTATTCTATATGCATTTACAGCCATCTTTGGGTCTTATGCTTTGTGTATTCACAACTCAATTACTTTTTAAGTGGCCATGTGTAGTGGGGGCTATAGAGTCACTTGTAGAAGCTGACTTAACCTGGAGTAAACATGAATTGCGATCCCAATCTAGTGGTGCCCATAGTGACAGTGCCCATACGATTAAAAGGGTTGTCTGATTCCATTAAAAATACATAGTAAGTGCCCAATTTAAAAAAAAAACAAACTATAGTCACCTTCCTCCACTCCCCCATTCCAGCGCTGGGTCTCCCAATCTTCCGTTTACTGTCTTCTTCAGAAGAAGAACATCTGTTCACTTCTGAGCAGTGATGTCCCCGTTCGGGAAAGAAGACAGTAAACAGAAGACCGGTGAGACGCAGAAATGGATCAGCAGATGAAGGCAAGTATAGATTTTTGTTTTGCTTTTTTAACTAGGTACTTGCAGCTATGTTTTTCTTAAATGAACCGGACAATCCCTTTAATGCACAGACCAATAGTGCTTGATATTCCAGCAAGAGACTATGTGAAACAAAGGCACAAAATGTTGGTACTTTGCAATAGTGTTAAACCCTCACATGACAGGACTAAAATATCAGTTGTCAAAAATACTCCAATATCCATATATGTTGCAATGAAGACTGTTTACGTAGTGATTTCAATGTTTTTCCAGGCATCTCTCAGCTTTGCGGTTACCATGAATGGTTTCACCTGAAGCACAACTCCAAACTTCCCCTCCAGGCTTGGCAAAGGATCTCCTTCAGGAACCTCTAAAGTGAACCTTTGCAAGATCCAGGAGAGAAAAAGAAAGATTTCCATCTTGGCCAAGGCTTCTCCAAGGCATACCCGAATTCCAGCACCAAATGGCAGGTAACTTTGGTTTGGTGAGTACACACGGTGTCCATTCTCATCTAAGAAGTGATCTGTAATAGATAATGAAGTGTGATTGTGTTGCAGTAATGAGTCCACCATGAACATGTTGTGGATGATGTGCTTAGATAGAACAACTTAAAAACATCATTTTTCTAGAAAGAAGGAGAATAATTCCTAAACAATATGGCTCATGTGCAACAGTTTAGAAGAACAAGCTCTACCATGAATAAATAGAGGACAAGAAGCTACAAAATAATTAGATGACCATTTATTCTGACAACTAATCCAGAGATCACATCACATTTTTTATGGAATAATTGGAAAACAAAAAGAGAATAATCGTGTTTACAAGTCTTATATACTTATAATATGGACACTACTATGATCACATAAAAGTTTACTCTGAAGTGTTAAATTCGAATCATTATGATCACAACCAGCTCAAGCTCCTCCAGTTTCAAAAGCCATCACTTTTTTTTATTCCAGAAATTGGCAAAAATTCCCTTAAAAACTTGGTCTACACAGTTCAGGATTTTGGTCGGGTTTTTCAGCGGATTCAGTATTTTTAATCCGCTGAGATGCCAACCGTACCCAGCGCTGTGTAGCCCTCAATAGAAAATCTGTGCTGTAGTCTATACAGCATGGATTGTTTACTGATGTTTTCCTAAAATGAAAACTGACCAGCGGAATATAAAACATGTTGTATATTCCACCAGTCCGTCGTCTGATTCCCACAAAACTAATGTACTGGCCGCCGATTTTAGCGCAAAATGCTAAAAAAAAAATGGCGGTGAGGCGCGCTCCAGCAATTTTAAAATGCCCTTTGATTTTAGCCGGCATTTTCAAATTGCTGTGTGGATCTAGCCTAAGACTGTCAGTTTATAGGTTGCCTACGATCTTTTCTAAAAGAGGTTGGGGTAATTTTGCTGACATCTAACCAGGAAGCCACTTCTCTACAAGGACACAAAAAGACTGACATAGGACATACACATTAGATGGAAGTTGGCAAAACTCACCGTTGTGTATCGGTGTTCATGTTAATTTGGGAGTCAATAGAGATAGCTGTCAGTTATATGTAAATGGTCAGCTATACATCCAACTTAGGGATGGGACAAGGTATTCTGGTGCCCTAGGCACATAAGGCATGTAGCACCCCACCCCTTCCCTTTCAATGTAAAATTCAGCTCACTCCATACCTATTTGCGCCTTTCTGCTTGGGATGAAGTGAAGCCCTAGGCGGTCGCCTACCTTTGCATACCCATCGTCCCGACCCTGATACAACTACATAAGTATCTATTAATTAAGCAGGATCCTGGGCTCTTCACGGTAAGCTTTACAGAGGGAAAAAAAGAGAAAAAGTTTTGTACCAAACAATTTCTCTTTTGACAAAATGAAGGATACCAGAACTTACAGGAAAATGCCTGTCTGCCCCTGGCCAGGACATATTGGTCTCTCATGTTCTTGTTTTGAAGTCAGGGACAAGGCTATAGAGGGTGAAGAAGCATCAGTCACTACTGGGCTCTGGATGCCGACGGACCTGCCCAGATGCCTTTCTTCCACATAAAAAGACAACAATATTATAAATGGCGCATGGCAGGTGGGTTCACTTTTATATGTTTTTTTGCACTGGGGCCCAGATAATTTAAGTTTCACCCCTGTTTATGTTAAAGGCTTAATTCCGTTTGTATGAAGCACAGGCTATAGGACTTTCTTATACACAGTTGAGTGACATTATGACCACCAGCTATACATGCTGAATGTCTTTCCTGTGGTGGACGGGAACGTTCAGCAAGACAATGTATCATGTCACACAACTAGAAATATCTGACATTGGATGGGAAAGCAAGACTAAGACTTCTTATTCCCTAGACTTGAACCCAGTACAGAATAACTGTCACTGTCAATGACTTAATAAAGGTCCTGGTAGGTTATCACCGGTATCTGGAGCTATTCTGACTGCATCCCACAACTGCTGCAGGGTGTGTGGGGGAGAATCCATAGAGTGACTGTGACTATCAAGGGAGTCCCACAGATGCTCAGTTGGGTTCACTTTGAAGACTTCTCATGACCTTCCAACAATGTTACAGAGGTCCTATTCCGAATTTTCTGCTGATGCAACTTCATTGGTAGAGGTGCAGTGACCATCCGTCTGCTTCAGAGTCCCGTGGGGTTCACTGAACTATTGTTTTAACTCCTTCCCGACATAGGATGTACCGGTACATCCTAGCAGGAAGTGTGTTCTTGAAGATCGTGTTGGCTCACAAGCGAGCCCTGCATGATTGCGACATGGGACCAGCGGTATATTACTGATGGCCTTATGCTGCATCACCCGCAGCCAGAATGAGCTCCGGCTGCAGATGATTAACCCCTTAGCTGTCGTGATCTATCGCAGTTCTGCTCTGTACTGATCTCTATTGCATCAGTGATTTGAAGATCACTGATACAAGTTCCCTATAGGGAAAAAGTGAAAAAAGGTGAAAAAGTAAAAAAGAGTTAAAAAAAAAAAATGAAAACACAAACACGAAGAATAAAATAAAAAAAAATACATCAACCTTTTTCTCTTTACATATGCCAATCATCCCAAAAAAGATAAAAATTAAACTAATCATATTTGGTATTGCCACGTGTATAACAACCTACTCTAGAAATCTGTCATGTTAATTAACCCACATGGTGAACAGTGTAAAAAAAAAAAATCACAGAATTGCGATTTTCGTTCATCCCGCAGCATATAAAATGGAATTAAAAACGATCAAAAACTCAAACAAACGCCAAAGTGGTGCCAATTAAAATGACAGTTCATCCCGCAAAAAAAAGCCCTTACACAGCTTTGTTTACAGAAAAATAAAAAAGTTATGGCTATCAGAATATAGTGATTTATACATTTTGTTTTACACAATAAAATTAAAGCACTTCAACATAAAAAAGCGATATAAATTGGGTATCACCGTAATCGTATCGACTCACAGAATAAAACTAACTTGTCACAGTGAGCCCTGTTAAAAATAAAATAAAAAAAAACACTACTAGGATTGTAGCATTTTCTTCACCTGGCTTCCAAAAAATGGATTTAAAACTGATCAAAAAGTATTATGGCTCTCAAACTATGATGCAAAAACGTGTTTTCCATTTTGAATAAAAGTGTTTTTATAAAAGCAGTAAAACATAAAAAAATATACAAATTGGATATCACTGTAATTGTATCGACCCGCTGAATAAGGTTAGCATGGAATTTATACCGCATGGTGACCGCTGTTAAAAATAAAAATATACTACCAGGATTGATGTATTTTGTTCAAAATGCCTCACAAAAACCCTAATTAAAAGTGATCAAAGCATCATATGAACCCCATAACGGTACCAATAAAAACTTCAACTCATCCCGCAAAAAACAAGCCTATCATCAGCTCATTTTGCAGAAAAATAAAACAGTTATGGCTGTCGGATTATATGACAACATAAAAACACAATTTATTATAAACACATTTCTATTGTGTAAAAGTAATAAAACATAAAAAACTATATAAAATGTATATCATTGTAACTGTACCGACCCGCATCGTAAAGTTATTATGTCATTTATACCACTAAAACATTGGGTAACTTCTGGAAAGTTTCATCTGTTCGGTACTTTGGGGGTTTTGCAAATGAGACATGGCACCCACCAAAATATGCGTTCTAAAAGCAAAGTAGCGCTCCCTCCCTCGTAAAATGCACCCAAACAGCATTTTACACCCACATATAGGATATTGCCAAAATTGGAAGAAATTGTATAATAAAATCTGGGATGTTTTTTTTCCAGGATCCTTGTAAAAATTAAACATCTTCAGCCAAAATTGCAGATTGTTGTAAAAAAATATTTTTTTTCATTTTCACAGCCTAATGCTAAAAAAATTTGTGAAACACCTGTGGGGTCAATATACTCACTACATCCCTGGATATATTCCTTAAGGGATGTAGTATCCAATATAGGGTCGATTTAGATGTGTTTATTAGGTTTTTGCACCCTAGGGTGTTCGCAAACCTGTAATGGCTCCTAAATAAACTCGTATTGAAATTTAGACTCCAAATTCGGTAGGTGCTCCTCCTACTCTGAAGCTTGTGGTTGAGCCAAATAGTGAACTAGAGCCACATATGGGATATCTCTGAAGACGGCAGAATCTGGGCAATCAATATTAAGTTGCATTTCCCTGGTCATATCTACTGTGTTTCTGTGAATAATGGATAAAAACTAAGGGCCACATGTATGAAACGGTTTTGGTCTAAAACTCACTTTTTTCCCCCATAGAAATCTATGGGCATAAAAGTGAGTTTTAGACCAAACTTTCATACATGTGGCCCTAAAAATCTGCAAAAAAGTTAAATTGTTAAATTTCACCTCCACTTTGCTTTAATTTCTGTGAAATACCTAATGGGTTAAACTTCCTATACACTGTTGTAAATACTTTAAAGGTTGTAGTTTCTTAGATTAAGTCATTTACGGGGGTAACATACAGGACCCTCAAAGCCACATCAGAACTGGACTGGTCCCTAAAAAAATGTATATTGAAAATATCATTAAAAAAAAATTAAAACATTTTAAAAAAATTATGCCAACCTACAGTAGACATATGGTAGATGCTAGTTATAAACTATTTTGATTGAAATAACCATCTGTCTTACACACAGAAAAAAGTTTTAAAATGGCAAATTTTTCACAATATTTTTCACAAATAAACAAGGGTTGTATGGATCAAAATTTCTTACTAACTTAAAGCACAATGTGTCATGAGAAAAGAATCTCTGAATCATATGGATTGTGTCAAAAAGTTATTCTCACATAAAGTGACACGTCAGATTAAAAAAATGGGGCTCTGTCTGGAAGAACAAAAATGGCTGCGGCGGAAAGGGGTTAAACAAACGTCTGGTAGCCCCCAGCTCATTTTGACTGTGAGCTACTCCACAGTAGCATATCTTTCCGTTCTCACGCACCTTGGTAGCCAATTTTCACTTCTCTCATTGATGGCTTATAGTGCTCTGCAGTTTCCACATCACTTAACAATGCTGCCTTTTGTGCACTCAAGATATACTTTCACCACAGCAGCAGGCAAAAAGATCACAAATGGCACAGTTTCAAAAATACTGTCACCCTTGGCCTGGTAGACAATAATCACCCTGTCTTGCAACTCTGATAAATCACCCCTTTTACCCATGACAGCAACAAAGGAGGTGTATGCAGACAGCCTATTGCATACCTTATTTCTCCACCAAGCCAGCTCACCACATGTGACTTCCTTCACGGGCTACGTACTGCCGATATTAAAAGTAGGCAGTGGTCATAATAATGTGACACGACAGTGTAAGATCCCCCTATACAGGGTTAGAATGTCTCAGTTATATTGATATAACCCAGACTCTGGCAAGCAATGACATAAAATAAGGTTGAATAGGCCAGCACAAGAAGAGATTTATGCTGATCACACGATGCTGACGTCTGACCATCTAACAATCTGCTTGTGTGTGATGACTCTCTAAGGTTATATTGAAAGAAAGCCTTCATGAGCACACTGCTGTCAGCTCTTTCTTTGGGGGTTGACATTTCACCCAGCAGTCTGATCTCTTACAGTTTTATAATCATAGCTAAATACTTCAAGCATTTTAGACTGCTGGAAAAAACCAAACACTTAGTATAGTCACTGATGAACTGATAATGCAGTGTATTCAATTAGCAGTGTCATAAAGGCATGGATAATGAGGCCGATATAACTTGTACAAGAGCCTCCGGCGCAATAATGTGTTTGTCTATAGCAACAAAGCAATCATTATAGATTGATTTTCCTGATTTTCATATCAGATTTTATCTAACAAGTTGGAAACATTTCCTTTGCAGATGGTCATTCACAAACTCGTAGTATAAAAAGTATTAGTATGTAAAATTTGTCTCTATGTCACATAGATTCCAATTGAAAATTCTCCACAAACCTGGATTAAATTCTCCGGGGTGCACCCATTCATTCTCATCATGATGCAGGGACCACAGGTTTATAACCACTCGGGCTTCTTTAGGAATTGTATATTCTCCAATGCTGTTAAACAGATATAAACATCTATGTAACATACGATACAGTGATATGTCGGAGCAATAGGCATATTTGATGCATAGAAAATGTTATAAGGAGTCTATAAACCAAAAACTGTCCGTGAGCAGAAGAGTGTTCCCACTGGCAATTAACAGTCATCTTCATTAATATCAAGCTTAAATTAGTCAAATATTCATATTAACCCAAAATAGAACACTCTGGACAGTACGGCCATGTTCACACGGCTTATTTGTGCGCAGATTGGAGCCGTACTGCGCACCGGATTTGCTCCGCAGTACGGCTCCAATCCATCACAGTAACTATGGTAATCCACAGTTCTCATAGAGAACTATGGATTCCGTCGCACCTCCCTGCACGGCGAATCCGCCGGGCGGAGAGAAAGTGACATGCACATTATTTACGCCGCGGACGCGCCGTAAATAATGGATTGTCTATGGGGCCAGCGGGCAGCTCCCCCGTCGCGCCCTTTATTCAAGCCGTAATTGCGAGCGAAATCCGGCTCGCAATTACAGCTTGAATAAGCCGTGTGAACCTTGCCTACTAGTACTGATGCACTAGTGTCAGGCCGAGAGGTGGAGCATGACGAATTCTCTCTCCCGTAATCATGCTACCCCCCTCAGTCACTGCACTAGATATACAACACAGTTTTGCCTAGAGTCTTAAGGTAAGAAGGTCAAAATGGTGACATTGCTTGCTGTAGATAAAACTAGATAAAGTCAAACTCTTCAGTTTGCAGATGTACCGTAAATGGGTGTCTGGCAGTCCCTCATCCACTTGGTTTTCATAGAGATGCAATATGCTTAATCAAAAGTAGATTTACCCACTTTTCGGTTTAGGAAAATTAGAAAATCATTCAATCTATTTTAAAATGTCTTCGCACCATAATGTAAAATTCTGATCAGTTCCTACCTAGTATCTTTCATAGCTACATGAGGAATGAGTAGAGGGGAGACCGGGCGAATTCTCAGGACTTCAGCTATGGTGGCTTCCAAGTAGTGTAAGATTTTCCTGTCGCTTAGTAGTGGAGATCTCCCAAATCCAACCTTCATATCCAGTTCCTCTTGGATCTTCTTCTGTACCTGTGATTTATTTTAGGAATTGGTTGAAGGAGTGAATGGATGAGATACATGAACAGAGTCGCTCTTCATCTGGAAGACACTATCATCAAGAGCGATCAAGACAACCCCGGTCTACATGGACATCACAGAGTGGGGTCCTCAGATTATTAATATAATGCATACATTGAATGACTGCCATTTAACACGTTATTTCCTTTCAGTAGTCCCATATCAAAAATAGCTACTAAAAGGGAAACAGACAGTGATCATGGTTGGTTCATTTTTAGATAGGGATGTTAAAATAAGAAAACCCCTCAAATGTACCATGCCATAGAATCAATCATGTTACACCGGTGAACATGTTAATGACTAAATTCTTTGTAAACAGAGAACCATTACAATTAAACTAATTTTACTATTCACTTCCAAAACATCTGCACAGTTTCCTACCTCAGGATAGTGTAATAAATATGCAATTGTCCATTTCAACACTGTAGATGTTGTCTCTACTCCTGCTCCAAATATATCCCCAACAGTCATCAGGATGTGATCCTCTGTCAGTCCCACATTGTGGGACATATTACTGTTGTTATTTTCCATGCTGAGTTTCGCCTTCAGAAGAGCATCCAATAGGTCATTGACCGTTTCACTGCAAAAAGCCGCCTGCATCATACAGAAAATTAGAATATAAAAACAAGTCCCTTAAACATGTCTAGAATTATCGTCATTACTACTGGGAACAGAAATGTGAAGACAAGAAATTGATGCTGCTATGTAAAGAGCCCATATACAGCAGAAAAGACATTGTAACTCTCTAAAACCTAGTGTGTGAGGTGCTGTTGGTAACCCAATGGTGTCGCAGAAAGTGAATAAACTTTACCAGCAAATTTTTATCATAATACTGGTAATAATTGGGAGTATGGGGTTAACATATGACTGGTCATGCATACGGGTGACTGTCACAAACAGGTGTTGGATCCTCTGGGTCATCGCGAGAGATGATTTTGAACCACAACAGGGAGCGGTGACAGCCAAGGTGCAGCGTGGTACAGAAGAAGCAGACAGAAGCATAGTCAAGTCACTGGTGGAGAGGTCAGGGCTATAAGCAGGTAAAACGTAATCAGATCACTCGCAGTAAGGTCAGGGGAGGTGGCAGGCATTAATAGCAAATGTTGATGAACCCAAAATTAACTGGAAGCACACCAATGAACTGGCAGGGAGTGCTGGGGGGAAGTAACCTAATAAAGTGTCACAGAGGACGGAAGCAGGAGCGGGAAGAGGTGAATCCCAGCCAGGACGGGGGCGAGTACGCAATCTGGAGCAGGGACTGTGGCACACCTCATGAAATGCCCCTTATTAAGTTAAGGATGAAACTGCTGAAAAACTGTTTCCCATAGTAATTATTTATTGAGGAGACCTTTTAGAATTTACTAACGGTTGTGCAAAAAATTATTACAAATATATTTTAGTGAGTTTATTTTTACATATGTCACACCTACCTCATGCTCTCTCAGTTTCTTTTGGAGCAGCTGATCTCGAGTTTTCACAGACTCCCTCAATATATCCAGGTCCTTGTTTGGGAACATCTGGCAATAGTCACCAAGCATTTCATTGTTCATTTCTGTCTATTGTTAATTTTAAGTTTTCAGTATTACATGTAATGACTGCACACTGTATCTACCATATAAAAGGGCCCTGGCAAGCAACATACTTAAATCTGCTGTGTACAGAATCTTCAGTGTATTGTATGAGAAGTAACGTCATATAGTTCCCCAACCTCCCTCTTATTTGTCAAAGATGACTGGGAGAAACCCGTCACTTGAAGGCAGGAGGCAAGAAAATCAAGCTGAAATCAGAACTGGTAAGAATACACAGGAGACCCTGTAGTTTGTCAGCAGTTCTAGGTCACCAATCTATTTCCTTGGACTCAGACCAAGTAAAGTATGATGAGATATTACCCTTTTTTCTGCAAAGCAAGAGGCGTCATTGACAGTGTAGGCTTCATTGGGGGAACAATATCAGAGTTTACTCAAAATTATAGAGCTTAAAGGGGTATTCCCATCTTATTGATTAGTTTTAAACATGTAGGCAAAGTTAGATAATGACATACCAAATACATTACTGTTTTGATTTTGTTTCATTTCAGAGTTAGGCTATGTCTACACAACACAGGTTTTTTCAGTATTTAGAATTCGCCTAAAATCCAACTGTAACCTGTGCCCCATAGACAGCAATAAACAAAAAAATTAGCTGTAGTCTGCACAGCACAGATTTTTTCCGATTGGTTTTGAAATCTTACCAGATTTTAACACATGGCAGATATACCGCCGGATTGCCATCGGATTCCCGTACATTCAATGTACGGGGACGATGGCAATTCTGAAAACCCAAATCTGCACCAAAACCATGGTCCAGTAATGTTAAAATGTAGTTGGATTCTGAACGGCATTTTAACATATGCTTTGTAGACATAGCCTTAGAGCAGTTCTAACTGACTTGGGAGAAGCCTTGTACCATCCTGTCAGGTCTGCAGAGCACATTTATGTGTATTCACATCAAAGATAACAGTCATGCTCCAGAATTATTTCACAAGGAAAGCAGGTATTTGCTACTACAGACATGTCAGAATAGGTCACAGGTCTTTTTTAAGTCTACTTTTATTATAGCCATACCTGGAGCCAGGGAAAGATATCAACCAGGCTGTCCTTTGCCACGGTGTCGACAATGCCTTTGCTGTATCTAAGCATTGTCTCAAATTCTTCATCACCTCTTCTGTATCTTGTGTTGAAACACAATGAACAAACAACATTGGTGACAGCTCGTATAACCTCTGGAGCCAAGTCAAATGGGATGGTCTGCAAAGTAGTAAGTGTTTGGCACAAGGAGGCGGCTTCACGAGAAACTATGATAAAGAAACAAAAAGTCATTAGGTAATTTTCTGAAAAAAAAAAAATTAAAGGGGTTTTCTCACCATGCAGTTTCTCAGAGCCAAAGCCAGCTTTAGACTCAGACTTCCTGGTCAGACTGTGGGTGGTTTGATATCAGTAATTGACATATCAGCTGTTCCTAACTATTCATGTTACAGTGACATGACTGTATGAGGTTTATATAAACTATAGTACACAAAGCTATAGAGTTTTAAAGGGTGAAAGCCTGTCATTTACTTAGGTAAACCAACTCTGTGGCTAGAGATAAGAATGTAGGGAGGGACTCACCATTGCAGAATTGAAGCTTGTGAAGCAATCAGCTAAGAGTCAGAGGAGAAAAAGAGGAGGAGAGGTTGTCGGTAACCAAAATAAACTTGTGTACTCTAAGGGCGCATCCCCACGGCATAGGACAAATACCGGTTGGTTTGCCGGCCGGTATTTGTCCTGTTTTGCGCCCGTCCCCACGGCCGCGGGGGGGACGGCTTTTCCACGCGATGAGCGGAGAAGAGCTCTCCCCCCTCCCATTGAGAAGCACATATTCCGTCAGAAAACCAGACAGATGATGGTGCTTGCTCAATGTTTTGCCGCCGGACCGCCGGCAGCAAAATAGCCGGGCGGAAAACCCGTGCAGTGGGGACTGCTGCACGGGTTTTCCATAGAGGACAATTGTGCTCATTTTTGGACGGTTTTTCAGGGGGTCTGAAAAACCGCAAACCGGCTGAAAAACCGGCCGAAAACCCGTGCCGTGGGGACATGCCCTAAGGGTGCGTTCCCATGGCACAGGACAAATACCGTCTAGTATTTGTCCCGTTTTGCAGCCGTCCCCACGGCGGCCAGGGGGGCTTCTTTTCTCCGCGATGAGCGGAGAAAAGCCCTCCCCCCTTCACAGTGGCTTGCACAGATTCCGTCCGGAAACCAGACGGAAGATTGTGCATGCACAATGTTTTGCGGCCGGACTGCGGGCGGAAAAACCGCCGGACGGAAAACCCGTGCAGTGGGGACTGCTGCACGGGTTTTCCATAGAGCACCGTTGTGCTCATTTTCAGCCGTTTTTTCAGACCGCCTGAAAAAACCGCAAACCGGCTGAAAAACCGGCCGAAAACCCCTGCCATGTAGACATGCCCTAAGAGGTCTCCTGACCAAAGCAAAAACAAAACCGCAATATACTTGGTAATAGGCTTCATTTACCTGTTGTTTACATGTTGAAAGCAAATGATTGTAGTGAGAAAACCCCTTTAAAGTAAGTTCCTCCGATTATATTTGCTTTCTTTACAGCAGCAGTCTGGTTCTGGTTGCTATATTTTGATTTGTTAGCTACTATCCGTACAAGTGTTTCCCAATTTTGTATAATAACATTTTCTAACAAACTCTGTGTATCAATTCCTCTTGTTTTTTTCAGTTCTTAGCTTGTGGTCTCCGAGTGGAAAGGGCGACATGTATGTACGGTAGCTGCGGCAGTAGTCTGGTGTCAGCAAAAAACCTGGTGCAGCCCTGTTCTCTAGATTTATAAACCAGGCGCACTCTAAAATTAGGCACTTTGTAATGTGCCTGGATTGGGGGGTGTTCTGGAGGCGTGTCGCGCCTCAACTATATGATTCTACACGTTTATGACTGGAGGATGGCAAAACTGGGTGCATTACTGCTGGAACAGGTAGACCAAGTTAAAAGTGAACCTGATTTCTTGTTTTAGAGCTAGAAAGTGCTAAACTATGACCTAATACATACATGTCACCCTAAGTGTTTACTTCTAGAGTCTGAAAAACTGTCATGGGCATAAGATACAGGTGCACAGCTCATTACCATTATTGTAAAGTTATCACAGCTCTATATTGTACTAAGTTGTACACCTGTGTGATTTCCTTTGTGTTTGCGTTTCTCACCATTTTTAAGATCTCTAGGTGCAGTCAATGAATAGAAAATGTCCTTGTCCAACTGGTGTACAGTTCATTACAAGATAGAGCTCTGATACAGAAAATATTTCTGCTCTGACAGCAACTAAAAGAACTGAAAAATGACACATAGAATATATCAGAAAGTTCTAGAATGCTTTATTAAATAGTGATTAAGATTTATTTATATGAAAATGAAAATGTAGGTCTACAGTGATAGATATTTCACCTGTGATGAATGCTGAACTCGTACAATTTAAAACGAACCAGTCAGGTGACTTATGCTGCATTGAGAGCTGGACATGAAAAGGAAATATGAGCTCTGTGATACGTAGGTTTATATGATTTAGACCAGAATTTCTGAGTAAACTGCAGAGTAAATCCTAAAAAAGGAAGTGAAAGTCCTGCTTACCCCACCCACATAAAGTAATCGACAGTTTACTGGTAATGTCTGTATGTGGGTGAAGTCAGCAGAACTTCCACAGTCTCTAAAGGAGTCCTATCAGAATTTACTCTTCTTTTTTACTTAGAAATCCTGCTCTAAATGATCTTAACCTATAGATCACAGAGCTCAGTTTCTCTCCTCTATCATATAACCCTGTATATCACAGGACTCATTGTCTCTCCTCTATCATATAACCCTCTATATCACAGAGCTCAGCTTCTCTCCTCTATCATATAACCCTCTATATCACAGAGCTCAGCTTCTCTCCTCTATCATATAACCCTATACGTCACAGAGCTCAGCTTCTCTCCTCTATCATATAACCCTCTAGATCACAGAGCTCAGCTTCTCTCCTCTTTCATATAACCCTATATATCACAGAGCTCAGCTCCTCTCCTCTATCATATAACCCTATATATCCCAGAGCTCATCTTCTCTCCCTCTATCATATAATCCTATATATCCCAGAGCTTAGCTTCTCTCCTCTATCATATAACCCTATATATCACAGAGCTCAGCTTCTCTCCCTCTATCATATAACCCTATATATCACAGAGCTCAGCTTCTCTCCTCTATCATATAATCCTATATATCCCAGAGCTTAACTTCTCTCCTCTATCATATAACCCTATATATCACAGATCTCAGCTTCTCTCCTCTATCATATAACCCTATATATCAGAGAGCTCAGCTTCTCTCCTTCATCATATAACCCTATATATCACAGAGCTCAGCTTCTCTCCCTCTGTCATATAACCCTATATATCACAGAGCTCATCTTCTCTCCCTCTATCATATAATCCTATATATCACAGAGCTTAGCTTCTCTCCTCTATCATATAACCCTATATATCACAGAGCTCAGCTTCTCTCCTCTATCATATAACCCTATATATCCCAGAGCTCAGCTTCTCTCCTCTATCATATAACCCTATATATCCCAGAGCTCAGCTTCTCTCCTCTATCATATAACCCTATATATCCCAGAGCTCATCTTCTCTCCCTCTATCATATAATCCTATTTATCCCAGAGCTTAGCTTCTCTCCTCTATCATATAACCCTATATATCACAGAGCCCAGCTACTCTCCCTCTATCATATAACCCTATATATCCCAGAGTTCATCTTCTCTCCCTCTATCATATAATCCTATATATCCCAGAGCTTAGCTTCTCTCCTCTATCATATAACCCTATATATCCCAGAGCTCATCTTCTCTCCCTCTATCATATAACCCTATATATCACAGATCTCAGCTTCTCTCCTCTATCATATAACCCTATATATCAGAGAGCTCAGATTCTCTCCTTCATCATATAACCCTATATATCACAGAGCTCAGCTTCTCTCCCTCTGTCATATAACCCTATGTATCACAGAGCTCATCTTCTCTCCCTCTATCATATAATCCTATATATCACAGAGCTTAGCTTCTCTCCTCTATCATATAACCCTATATATGACAGAGCTCAGCTTCTCTCCTCTATCATATAACCCTATATATCCCAGAGCTCAGCTTCTCTCCTCTATCATATAACCCTATATATCCCAGACTCAGCTTCTCTCCTCTATCATATGACCCTATATATCCCAGAGCTCATCTTCTCTCCCTCATCATATAATCCTATTTATCCAGAGCTTAGCTTCTCTCCTCTATCATATAACCCTATATATCACAGAGCCCAGCTTCTCTCCCTCTATCATATAACCCTATATATCCCAGAGTTCATCTTCTCTCCCTCTATCATATAATCCTATATATCCAGAGCTTAGCTTCTCTCCTCTATCATATAACCCTATATATCACAGAGCTCATCTTCTCTCCTCTATCATATAAACCCTATATATCACAGATCTCAGCTTCTCTCCTCTATCATATAACCCTATATATCAGAGAGCTCAGATTCTCTCCTTCATCATATAACCCTATATATCACAGAGCTCAGCTTCTCTCCTCTGTCATATAACGCTATGTATCACAGAGCTCATCTTCTCTCCCTCTATCATATAATCCTATATATCACAGAGCTTAGCTTCTCTCCTCTATCATATAACCCTATATAGAACAGAGCTCAGCTTCTCTCCTCTATCATATAACCCTATATATCCCAGAGCTCATTCTCTCCCTCTATCATATAACCCTATATATCACAGATCTCAGCTTCTCTCCTCTATCATATAAACCCTATATATCAGAGAGCTCAGATTCTCTCCTTCATCATATAACCCTATATATCACAGAGCTCAGCTTCTCTCCCTCTGTCATATAACCCTATATATCACAGAGCTCATCTTCTCTCCCTCTATCATATAATCCTATATATCACAGAGCTTAGCTTCTCCTCCTCTATCATATAACCCTATATATGACAGAGCTCAGCTTCTCTCCTCTATCATATAACCCTATATATCCCAGAGCTCAGCTTCTCTCCTCTATCATATAACCCTATATATCCCAGAGCTCAGCTTCTCTCCTCTATCATATGACCCTATATATCACAGAGCCCAGATTCTCTCTTCTATCATATAACCCTATACATCACAGAGCTCATCTTCTCTCCCTCTATCATATAATCCTATATATCCCAGAGCTCATCTCTCTCCCTCTATCATATAACCCTATATATCACCGAGCTCAGCTTCTCTCCTCCATCATATAACCCTATATATCACAGAGCTCAACTTCTCCACTCTATCATATAACCGTATATATCCCAGAGTTCGGCTTCTCTGCTTTATCATGTAACCCTATGTATCACAGAGCTCAGCTTCTCTCCTCTATCATATAACTCTATATATCCAAGAGCTCAACTTCTCTCTCTCTATCATATAACCCTATATATCACAGAGCTCAGCTTCTCTCCTCTACCACATAACCCTATATATCATAGAGCTCAGCTTCTCTCCTCTATCATATAACCCAATATATCACAGAACTCAATTTCTCTCATCTATTATATAACCCTATACTGTATATCACAGCATACTCTGTGACCTGGGAAGAAGTCAGTGTGCAGGGAAGACAAGAGGGTGAGCTATGACTATATCTTATTGTGACTGGTGGATCCTGTGTTATCTATACACATTGGTGTCACTTTTCAGTGTAATCCTGCCTGTGCTGATAATGAAGAGACTCTGGAAAAGTTCTTTCTACAGAACAGGAAGTGTCAGACTACCATCAGGTTTAGTGGCCAAAATTAAAAGATTTCAGGATTTTTTTTTTTTAAATATTGACAGTCATATGAAAAATTAAAAACGAACATAACTAAAAATCCTTAAAAAATGTGTTTAACCCCTTACTGCATGTGGACGTACTGGTGTTTCCTGATGGCTGGAAGGGGCTATGTAGCAGGATCATGGCAAAATCCTACAGCAGTTGTCAGCTGCTAATTGCAGCTGACCCCCGCTGGTAACAGCGTGGAATGGAGCCAGCTCCATTCCGTGCTGTTAACCCCTTAGATACTATGATAAACACAGCCGCAACATCAAAATAAATGAGAGTCGGTGCTGCGCCCCATTCCTTACTGCGATCTGGATCTCTGTGGCGAGATCCCATGGTCCCAATTGGTTTACATGGCTGCAGGAATCTTTGTGCAGGCTTCCATCACCACCATGTTTCCTGTTTTTCTACTTCTTGCCTCAGGCAGGAAGTAGTGAAACGGCATATTTGTACACCCTATTTCATTGTTCATACAATGCAATAGGCTGTATAAACTATCGCATCCCCTAGTGGCGAACCGTGTAAAAGTAAAAAAAAAAAAAAATGTTTTAAATTGTAAAAAAAAAAAAAAAAAAAAAAAATAAAAATAAAAAAACGGGCCGTTTGCCATTTTAAAAAAAAAAAAATTAAAAGTTACACATAATTGGTATCACCGCGTCAGAAAAAGTCCGATCTATTAAAATGTAACATCATTTATCCCATATGCTGAACACCATACAAGGAATTGCGTTTTTCTTTTTTGGTCATTGCACGTCCCCTAAAAATTGGAATAAACGTGATCAAAAAAAGCTGCATGTATTCCAAACTGGTATCACTAGAAAGTACACCCACAAAAAAATGCATGCTCACTCAAGTCCGTAAGTATAAGTACAAAAAAGTTATTGGTCGCAGAAAATGGCGCCATGGCAAAAATTTGAAAAATAGAAAACGTTTAGGTTTTTTTTATGGTACCAAAACATAATGAAAACCCTTGATGTTTGGTATTGTTGGATTTTTATAAACCCGTAGAATACAGATGTCACATCATTTATATCCAAGATTGAATGTCGTGAAAAAAAAACTCGCATAAACATGACGCAAGTAAGTTTTTTTCACATTTGGCCACAGTTAGGATATACTGGGAAACTGCAAAAAAATTCTATGGCAAGGTGAATGACCCCATTAGAAAGTACATCTTGATATGGGCGTGACCGGAAGTTGAAGCAAATGGCCGCAGCCTAGCTGAGCTCCCGCTGCTGGCTATCCAAAATAGCAGCCCTTGCGCTACTATCAGCCCTAGATGGGAAAAAGAAGGACCCAGCCGCCGCCTAACATCCCGGGGAAGGCTCCGGTCCGGTCGCGGCGCCAGTCGGTGCTGGATTCCTACCTCCGTGCCGCCTCTCCTGGCGCGGCGCCTCCGGCCTGCACGCCGGCATCGCGGCCTGCCTCCTCACTGAGCGCGCGCCCAGCAGCGCGATCCTCCTCCTCGCCTGCAGCGGCATCACCGCCTGAAGGGGACACACAGCTCAGCCCGGAGTTGAGAGCGCAGAGGACGCCGCGCCTCCTCCCCAGCACGCCGCAGACCTCACCAGCGACGGCCATGAGGAATCAGGTACAGGGCCCTGCAGAGCCCCCCCCTCCTCCCCCCGCAGCTGGAGCACGTGCAGGCCCCACCATCAGCCATGGCCCAGCACCAGCCCTCCTATAGCTCGGTGGTGGCCAGCCCCCCTCCCCTGCTATCAGAGCCTGGCTCCTCTCCTCCTGGGCCTTCTGGGGCATCTGACCTGAGGGATCCCAAGCATATCCCAGCCTCCTCTCCACATACTCAGGAGTCTGGCAGCGGAGTATTCTCCTGGCAGGGCTCCCCTGCATCCTCCTCTGCCCCACGCAGTCCTCATCTCCCTGACCATCGTGCATGGACTGATTTGATACAACAACTGCCTAACAGGGATGAGCTGCGGGCGCTAGTCTCAGAGGTTAGGGCAGCCTGCAGAGAGGAGATTGCCTCAATCAGGCAGGACATTACGCAAATAGCTACCCGCGTGGAAACGCTTGAGGAGGACCATGATAACACGCGAAGATACATCGCTCAAATCCACCCTTCTATCTCTGCGCAAATGTCTACGGTCAGGGAGCTGGCTCGACATGTGGAGGATTTAGACAACCGCGGCCGCAGGAACAACATTAGGGTTCGGGGGCTCCCGGAACCACAGGGGGAGGAGGACTTGCAGGCCGTCCTGGACTCTATATTTAACCGCATACTTGGAGCTAACCCTCCTCGCCCCATAAAGCTTGACAGAGCCCACAGAGCGCTCCGACCAAAGGGTTCCTCTCCGCTCCCCAGGGATGTTATATGCTGCCTACATGACCACTCGGTGAAAGAAGCAATAATGGAGAAAGCCAGGCGCCTACACAGCATCGACTATCAGGGGACTCCTATACAGATCTTCGCTGACCTCTCCTGGCATACGTTGCAGAAGCGCCGCCACCTCAGACCGCTGCTTGCTATCCTGAAAGAGAATCGTATCCTTTATAGGTGGCATTTTCCGTTTGCTCTCTCGGCTCGCATTGAGGGTCGCTCAGCTGTTCTCCGGGTTTTTGCTGACCTCCCGAATTTCTGCAATACCCTGAAAATCCCTACTCCAAAGATGGACGATTGGGAGCTGTCTGTACTCCCGCCTCCACCGCCACCAGTATGGGAGTCGGTTGTGACTCGCAAGGGACGCTCTCCAGGGACCCTTCTTCCAGCCCAGAAACCCCGACGCTCTCCGCCCCGCTGAATATGGGACTTTTATGCTGACTGGAGGGCCTTCAACATCCCCGTCCCTCTCCTCTCTGGAGCTATTGCACCCATCTAGAAGCTTTCATTATCCTTCTACATCTGATAGGGCCTATGATGTTTATTTTCTTGTACTAAGGATAGGCCGCTAGCTGTATGCCTCACAGCTTTGGTTTTTTATCCTTGTTTGTTGAGAGCATTTGCTCGCTTCCGGATTCTCTCTCCTCCTTCCTGCCTTTTGGCCGGGGGGACTTGAGACGCTTTTTTCTACCTCAGGAGGGGGGGCCTCACCTGACGGCCTTCTTGTAGGAGACCTCAGTGGAGACCCCTTTATCCTCCGAGCCCCCATAACCGGCGCACTTGCGCTAAAAGGTTTAACTAAGAGCTGGGCGCCTGGGTCAGGGGATATTATTCCTCTGTCCTTGGTACTCCTGCATTTCTCCGGTTCTATTGTAGGTTGTTATAACCGGTTGTTTTCTTTGTCTTGTTGTGTTGGTCTGGTCTGTGTCGCCCCCTCCTGGTGTTTTGTTGTCTCCCCTCCCCGTCTCCCCACCACCCCCACCTTCCCCTACCTCTCTTCTCTCACATTTTGTACTCCTCAGGTGCGGTTTGGATACGTCTACTATCTGGGAGACGATCCCCTTTTTTGGCACTACTCATCTCAAGGTAGTCCCACCTACTCCGGGAAATGGTACGTTGTGTCACTTTAAACGTTAAAGGACTTAACTCTGACATTAAGCGTAGGTTGGCCCTGAAGGAATGTAGGTCCCTGCGAGCCGACATTGTGTTTTTACAGGAAACCCACTTTGACTCCAAAGGCTCATTCAGCTTTGCTCGGCCCTATTACTCCACCGCTTTTTCTGCATTTAATGACAGGAAGAGGGCAGGAGTGGCTATACTAATAGCCAACACCTGTAGATTGCAGGTTGAGGCATCGCTGGCTGACCCGGATGGGCGGTACATCATCCTTAAAGCTACATTAGAGGGCAAACCGATTACATTATGCAATGTGTACGCGCCAAATGTCTCACAGGTCCCCTTCCTAAATAGGGTCTTTTCTAAGCTAGCAAAGTTCCCCTCTGCAGCCCTGCTCCTTGGGGGGGACTTTAATATGATTTTCTCGGAAGCCATGGATAGATGTAGTATGGGTGGAAAGACCCCAAATCCTACACTTGCCAGATTGTCCACAGCCTTTAGGAAGCTCATTCGCTCCCACGGTCTGTTCGACCTATGGAGGATCAATCATCCTAAAAGTAAGGAGTACTCTTTTTTCTCCCACCCTCATCAAACGCACACTAGGCTTGATTACTTTTTCGGCAATGTCCCAACACTTAGGGCTCTACAGGGTTCCCGCATTGAGCCCATAACATGGTCGGATCACGCCCCAGTCACGGTCAATTTAAATTTACAGCTCCCAGCTCAGCGGCTATGTCATTGGAGGCTGAATGAAACACTCATTAAAAAGGCAGCCTCGAAGGAGCAGTTGCGTGAGTCGCTCAGCTCCTATTTTGATCTAAATGTGGGTTCTGTCTCTGCATCATCCGTCCTCTGGGAAGCCCACAAAGCAGTCTTTAGAGGCAATTGCATTGCCCTAGGCACCAAGCTTAAAAGAGATACCGCAGAAAGATCCACCAGATTACGCACCCTCCTAAAGGGACTGGAACGCAAAATGACAATATGCCCTAGGGTTTCAACTTTGAGACGTATAGTCTCAGTCCGAAATAGCCTTAAAGACTTAGCTCCTTCTCTACTCAAAACATAGGTATTATGTATATGGGAACAAAGCCCACACGCTATTAGCAAGACAACTGAAAGAGCGCTCAATGCAATCAATGCCTCAAGCACTTAAGGACAGGGAGGGTACACTGAGGTATGACCCAAAGTCCATTGCTGAAATCTTCCTTGGTTTTTTCTCTGAGCTCTATGCGATGCCCTCGCCCCTCCCAGGCCATGGAATAGGAGCCCAAACTCTTATCCGGGAATTTCTACGAAAATACCCGCTGCCATCGCTCACGCAGGAGGCGGTGGACTTCTTAGGTGCCCCCATTCAATTAGAGGAAATAGAGGAAGTCATTAAGGCCCTCCCGTCCGGTAAAGCCCCAGGCCCAGATGGACTACCCTATCTATACTTTAAAGTCTATTCAGATATTTTGACTCCGCATATGCTGCAACTCTATAACTCATTTCTGGGAGGAGCTCCTATCCCCAACTCCATGTCACATTCGTATATAACTTTGATCCACAAACCAGGAAGGGACCCAGCGGACAGTGCTAGTTACCGCCCGATTGCGTTGCTCAACTCTGACCTGAAGATCTATACCAAAATCCTGGCCAACAGACTGAACCACTGGCTCCCTCAACTGATACACAGGGACCAGGTAGGATTCGTCCCTTCCAGGCAGGGGGGAGATAACACGAGGCGCACTATTAACCTAGTGGATGCTGTTAACCACCATGCGCAGCAGGCCTTACTCCTCAGCCTAGATGCTGAGAAGGCCTTTGATAGGCTGCAGTGGCCGTTCCTTTTTGAGGCTCTCTCGGCGTACGGGTTCTCTGGTCCCTTCCTGGCGGCAGTCAGAGGTTTATACTCTTCTCCCTCGGCGTCCATTAAACTCCCTCACTATATCTCCGATACCTTTGGAATTAAAAATGGAACTAGACAGGGCTGCCCACTCTCCCCACTCCTCTTTGCGTTGTGCATAGAACCTCTTGCAGCGGCAATTAGGGCACAACCAGATATCAAGGGCATAAAGATTAGGGATAAGGAGTTTAAATTGTCCCTCTTTGCGGACGATATTTTGTTGACCCTGACTGACGTACATACCACGTTACCTTCCCTTCATGCACTTCTTGCTGAATTTGGGACCCTCTCGGGATATAAGATCAACACCTCAAAGACAGAGGCCCTCCCAATCAACATGCCCCCTGAGGTCTTATCCTCCCTCAAAAATAATTACTCCTACAAGTGGCAAACCCAATCACTCAAATACCTGGGCATCCAGATAACGGACCAATATCCCTCCCTCTATAGCGCTAATTTCCCCCCCCTTTTTGATGAATTGAAAGATACACTCTCTAGGTGGCACCGCCTTCCCCTCTCTCTTCTGGGTAGAATTAACTCGGTCAAAATGTCCATCTTACCAAAACTCCTCTACCTATTCGAGACTCTCCCGGTAGCGGTCCCGCTGAGTGAGCTACGCTCCATACAGGCAGCTATCCTAAGATTCGTGTGGGCCCAGGGCAGGCATAGGGTAGCCAAAAGTGTTATGATGGCCAGTAGGGGGCGTGGGGGACTGGCGGTTCCTAATATCCTCAACTACTATTGGGCCACCCACTTGCGTTGTATCCCAGCTTGGTCATCCTTCCGAGCATATACCAAGTGGATGGAGATAGAAAAGCTGTGGCTTGCACCCATTCACCCCAATGCACTTCTATGGCATTCGAAGCCTCTCCCCTCACTGGGATACCTATTGGGTCCAATCAAGTTTACGCAGCAGATATGGAATCAGTGCAGGACCAGATTTCAGTTAGCTTCCAAAGCTTCACCCATGGCCTCCTTTTTGTGCACACCCCTTTTCCCTGCTGGCTCATCTGGATTTGTGGCAAGACCGTGGCTGGGGCATGAGTTATTCCGGTTTGTGGATGTTGCTAGGGCAGGAGACAGGAGGCTGATCCCGTTTGACACCCTTCAGAGGGACTATAATCTCCCTGAGAGATCCCGATTTCATTACCTCCAGATAACTCACCTCATGTCCTCCATGTTTGGCACATCTACTCTCTCGATCCCGACCTCCTTCGAGCAGCTTTGTAAAGCGGGCCACAGTACTAAGGGTCTCATTTCCACGATCTACTCCATTCTCTCAGACCCGCCCTCTGCTGAACCCCCTACACACAAATACATGGCCAAGTGGGAAAGCTACTTAGGTAGGGAAATACCCTTCTCCTCATGGCAGGTGATCTGGAATGCAGCGGCGAAATCCTCAGTATGTATCCAGCATAAAGAAAATCTATACAAAATACTATTCTTTTGGTACCATACACCAGAGGTCCTGCACAAATGGAACCCCCAGCTCCCATCGGTATGCTGGCGATGTTGCTCCTCAGTGGGTACGCTGCCGCATATTTTTTGGGATTGCCCGATTATTCAACCCTTTTGGTCACAGGTCAGGGAGCTTATAGCTGAGGTTTTGGGGGTGAGGATCCCATTGGACCCTCTCACCTATTTACTGAGTGGGCCGGTCAAGGGTCTATCTAAACAGGATTCCAAACTTATGTTACATATCCTTACAGGAGCCAGGTGCCTAATTTCAGGTAGATGGAGACAGACCGCGCCACCAAGTAGAGGGGATCTCTGTCAGAGGCTCACAGAAACGCGGCGAATGGAGTTTCTAACTGCCCTGCTCCATGACAAATTGGATTCTTTTGATAAAATTTGGTCCGCATGGGACATGCACCAGCTTGTTGGACCATCTTGACCAGAACCCTTCCCTTCTTTCCACCCCCCCCCCCACTACACCTTACCCCTTTTGTCCCATGTCCTGCGTCTATATGTTTTATGCTGTTTCTTTTTGATGAGGCTGGAAGTCTTTGATCTATGGCTTAATGAGTAACCGTGTAAGCCTTGTCTAATTCGCAGTCTCAATGTTATTTCTGTTTAGGTTTGATTGCATATGTTCAACGCCTGATTCACACATGCCTTATACGTGTACTATATTTCTCAGGTGCCAATTTACACCGTTGTTTTACTTGTTTTGTTATAATAATTGAAAAATTAATAAAAATTGTCAATTAAAAAAAAAAAAAGAAAGTACATCTTGTCCTGGAAATTAAAAGTTCTCATATCTATGTAAATGAGAAAATAAAAAAGTTATGGCTCTGGGAAGGCAAGAAGGAAAAAACGAACATGAAAAAACAAATAGGCAGCAGGGGGAAGGGATTAACATAAAACCATGAGTTGAACAACAGATCATTTTCTAATGATACATTCCCTTTAGGCTATGTTCACACGGCTTAAAATGGGACGTATTTCAGTCCGTAATTACGCGCTGTACTGTGCGAATTACAGCTGGAATACGTCCCAGTCATTACGGTAATCCACAGTTCTCATAGAGAACTATGGATTACGTCTCCTCTCCCTGCTCGGTGAATACGCCGCGGGGGGGAGATAAGTGACATGTGAATTACTAGCAGCGTATACGCGCTGCTGGTAATGAATGTCTATGGGCCGGCGAGGTGCTGGCCCCCTCTCCCGCCCGCCCACACGGCGTAAATGCGGGGTGTAATTATGCCCCGCAAATAAGCCGTGTGAACATAGCCTTAAAGTATGCTTATAAAATGGACTTAAAAGTCGTCTATATAGATAGAGGGTGCGCCCTCAGAATCATTTCCTCTGGTGGGCCCTAGCAACTTCAGTTCGAAACTGCCTATAGCACTGAACTCTACTGCTGAGCAAACACTATTTGTCACTTCATTATTCACTATTGTGACTTCATTATTCCACAATAATCGACTTGTTATTGGATTGTCAGACTGAGAAGTAAACATTTGAAATGCAAATCTTTTATTAAGTATCTCAACAACCAGTTATGTAAAAAGTCATAAGGAAATACATCAGTCAGAGTAGACAATGAGTGTTCCTTATCTAAATAAACTAAGTTTCTATGTACATTGTATGTTTGCAGATCAGAGTCTATGTATAAATGTAGTTTTAATATCCCTACATGGGTGTGAGTAAAAAAATTATCATGACTTCCTCTAATTCCTGGAATAGCAGTAAATGTAGGAATCATGGTTTCTCGCAATTTGTAGGCAGATGCAACATGGCTCAATTTGAAAGTAAGATCCCCATGAACAGGTTTGAGTAACTGAGGAAGTCCAGGTACTAAAGGTAGAGTCAGATGTCTTAGTATCTGCGATCGGATGAAACCACACACCCAACCCCCAATGAATGTACAAATTTGAGAGTGATAACACTGTTCTGGCAATTAACTCGTCAGTCATTGGCGGCTACATGTTTGCATGGCTTTGTCTGCACCCAGCTACCAGAAGGTATAACCCTGCCCTAAACCTCCAAGTTGCTTGTTCCATTATTTAGCTAAATTTTCTTTGCCCAAATAAAAATGTCAAGAAGAGTCCAATTAAATGTTTATTGCGAGTTGAGCTGAGGCTTGGGTCACACTGTTTGTGGTCCCATTCAGGTTTTTGTCAAGATACTTTACTATTTTAGAAATAAAGCATATACGTTTGGAAAAGAGAGCAAATGTAGTCCAAAAGTGACTACATTTGCATCATTGTTACCCATGAAGGCTTGCAAGGATTTGAGGGGATACCTTTTTCTCTACAGATCCCTGCAACAAAGGTTCTGAATGGGATCAAAGCACAATGTGAAGCAAGTCTTTTTACCATCTTAAATGCTTTTTTTTGTTTATATTATCATAAATATATTGGGTTAGAGCATTTATCTCTAGTTGTACCTTTATTATAATTTTAATGGATATTTTAAAGAATTGTCCTTTACTTTTACACATTTGTCCTTTATTCTCGGAATCTATATTGACCATGCTCCTAACAATCCAGTAAGAATCTTATGAGTAATCATAATGAAAACCTTAAGGGAACTAGTCATGTCTAGAATGCTGTAAAATCTTCGGGACCCGTGTTTTACAGCAAATTGAGCTGAGGAGATTGATATACATATTTGTTGGAAAAAATTTAGTAGAGAGATTAAATGTATCCATTTAAACCTCTGCTCATTCTGAGCTCAGGTGTACAGTGGGTGGTCCTACTCAATGACTGAAGGCTATTTATGTATGCACACTTGTATTGAGAAGGCTTTTACTCACAAAATAGGACTGTTCACTGGACTCTTCAGCCCAGACTGAAAGGTTTAAATGAATAAATTACTAGCACTACTGAATCTTTCCTCACACACACACACACACATATATATATATATATATATATATATATAAATGCATCTGCTCAGCAGCATGTTATACCTAAATTGGCCAGTAAAAACTGGTTGTTTTTTGTGTTTTTTGTCCACATGTGCTACCAAAATGATGCTGACACAATACAGTCGGATGCCACTACAGGGCTTACATTGCTACAGGAAGCCCCTTTACTGGATTACAAAATCCTTATGTATTTACTGTATATATAGCTTGCCGAATCATTTAGCTATTTAAGTATACCACATGCTACCATTTAATAACCCACTTATATACAGGGTTCTGTGATAGGCACCCAAATATAACAGAACCCATGAACTCTTTAAACAGATGAGGCGGCTAATCAGAATGAGGTTGTTATTATAGGTGATTTTAACTACCCAGACATAAATTGGGAAACTGAAACCTGCGGCTCTCATAAAGGAAACAGGTTTTTGGCAATAACTAAAGATAATTATTTTCCCAACTGGTGCAGAAGCCGACTACAGGAAAGGCCCTACTAGATTTAATATTGACTAACAGACCAGACAGAGTAACAAAGGTTCAGGTTAGTGTACACCTTGGAAATAGTGACCATAATATATTTTCATTTATCCTTCAATAGAGTATTTTATTGAGGTGCCACAAAAACAGTGAATTTTAGGAAGGCTAATTTTAATCCACTTAGAGAGGCCCTAAACCACATTGACTAGGAGAAGGTCTTCAAAAATAACAGAACAGATAATAAAAGGGAAATCCTTAAGAGCATCTTAAGCGCCCACTATGAGGGGTACATACCTTATGGAAATTAAATGATTAGAAACAGGACAAAAAACAATGTGGATCAACAAAGATGTAAAGGAGGCAATAAATAACAAAAAGAAAGCGTTTCAGCTACTAAAACAGGAGGACAGTGAAGAGGCTCTTAAAAGCTATAAAGAAAAGAAAAATATGTAAAATAAAGATAAAGACAGCAAAGCTGGAGACAGAGAGGCAGATTGCCAAAGAGAGTAAAACTAACCCTAAACATTTTTAACTATATAAATGTTAAAAAGATTAAAACTGAAAATGTTGGCCCTTTGAAAAGCAGTGATGGAGATATTGTGGAGGGCAAGGAGGAGAAAGCAAACCTATTAAACAATTTTTTCTCCACTGTATTTACCGAGGAGGATGACCTTCCTGTTGCCTTCTGGACAGAGAGATGAGGGAAAGTCCACCTTAAAAGTTTTTTTTTTAACCCAGGAAGAAGTGCAGCTCCACGTTAAGAAAATTAAAATAGACAGATCACCAGGTCCTAATGGTATACACCTCTGTGTCCTAAGGGATTTAAGTAATGTGATAGGTCCCTATTCTTAATATTTATGGACTGTATAGTAACTGGTAAAAGGATTGGCGCATAGCAAATATGGTGCCAATATTCAAAAAGGGGTCAAAAAGTGATCCTGGAAACTATAGGCCAGTAAGTTTAACCTCTGTTGTAGGTAAAATGTTTGAAGGTTTTCTAAGAGATGCTATCCTGGACTATCTCACTGAAAATAAATGTATAACGCCGTTCCAGCATGGGTTTATGAAGGATCGGTCCTGTCAAACTAATCTCATCAGCTTCTATGGGGAGGTTGGTTCTAGAGTGGATCGGGGTGAGGCACTGGATGTCATATATCTAGATTTTTCTAAAGCATTTGATAATGTGCCACATAAAAGGTTGGTAAGTAAAATGAGAATTCTTGGACTGAGGAAACTTTTTGCAAGTGCGTAAGTAATTGGCTGAGTGAGAGAAAACAAAGGGTGGTGATTAATGGTACATACTCAAACTCAATCCCTGCTACTATTGGGGTACCGCAGGGGTCAGTATTGGTCACTATTATCTTTAATATATTCATTAACGATCTTACACATGGATTGCACAGTAGAATATCGATCTTTGCAGATTATACAAAGCTCTGTAAAGTAATCAACATAATAGAGGACAATCTTTTATTACAAAGGGATCTGGATAAGTTGGAGGCCTGGGAATGGCAGATGAGGTTTAACACAGATAAATGCAAGGATATGCACATGGGGAAGAAAAATCGAAACAGGATCATGGGGTGTATTAAATGGGGCATAGATGCACATGATGAGAACATTATTCTACAAGTCACTGGTCAGACCACACAGAGAATATTGTGTACAGTTCTGGGCACCAGTTCACAGGAAAGACATAGTAGAACTTGAACGGGTACAAAGGCGGGCAACAAAAAATAATAAAAGGACTGGGTGGACTGCAATACCAAGAAAGATTAGCAAGATTAGGGTTATTTAGTTTAGGGAAAAGACGGCTTTGTGGGGACCTAATAAATATGTATAAATATATTAAAGGTCAATATAGAGATCTCTTTCAAGAGCTATTTAAACCCAGCACTGTATCTACAACAAGGGGATATCCTCCACGCCAACGGGAAAGAACATTTTTACATAAACATAGAAAGGGATTCTTTACTGTAAGAGCAGTGAGACTGTGGAACTCTCTCCCAGAGGAACTTGTCATGCTAAAATTCACCAACAGCATTCAAAAAGGGTCTGGATGCATTTCTAGAGTGTAATAATATAACAAATTATAGTGACTAGGTTTTTTTCCTCCTAAAATAAGGACAATTGACTTCTACATCATGGGGATTTTTGCCTTCCTCCGGATTAACACTTTAGCACAATAGGCTGAACTGGTTGGATGTCTGTGTTTTTTCAGCCAAGTAATTTTGTACTTAGCATTTTGAAATTTTTATGACCACAGGAGCATTGTGGGGAATACTAGGGCAAGTTGCCTGCATACGGAGCCGCCATTTTAGGGGCAATGATCCTGTCGCATATTTGGTATAGCTGTGTCCAAAAAAATCCAAACGACAAAATTGCGGTTTTTTTTGGTCATTTCATGTCCCATAAAAATTGGAATAAATTTACTCCAAAAAGTCTCATGTATTCCAAACTGGTAGCAATAACAAGTACACGTCAACTCGCAAAAAAATGCCCCACATTCAAGCCCATAGGTATTAGTACAAAAAAGTTATTGGTCGCAGAAAATAGCGTCGCCGTCCAGATTTAAAAAATAGAAAATGTTTGGAATTCTTTTATAATACCAAAACATAATGAAAAATGTACGTTTGATATTGTTGGATTCCTATCAAACTGTAGAATACAGATAACATCGATTTTACCCAAGATTGAACACCATAAAAGCAAAACACCCACAAACATGACGAAGGTATGTTTTTTTCACATTTTGCGACAATTTTTTTGCGGTTTCCCAGTATATTCTATGGTATGATGAATGACACCATGAGAAATTACACCTTGTCCCGCAAAGTTAAAGCCCTTATATGTAGATGAAAACATAAAAAAGTTATGGCTCTGGGAAGGCAATGAGGAAAAAAAAATACGAAAAAAATAGGCCTCAGCGTTAAGGGGTTAAGCTAGGACTAATGAAGCAATTTGTAAGGGCTTTGGACAAAACAGGTAATTGCTTCAAATACATTTGTAAATTTTTCCCTGGACTGAAAATTGAAAGTTAAAAGCTGGAATCTTTGATGGTCCTCATATTCTTATAGGGGTTGTCTCACTACATTGCTTCATCTCACCTCAGTCCTGTTTTCTTGGTTTCATTTTGAATTCAGGGGTGTGTTTACTGGCATCTACTAGGCTGCAGTAGAAGCCAGGTCTGTAGCTATAGCAACCAGTGCTGGCAGCCTATCATGAGAGATTGAACCTGTCTGTAGCTATAGCGACCGGAGGAGCTGATGCAGCCCATACAAGAGGGGATATCTAGGAATAGGTAGGACACTGTTAATGGACATATATTGCAAAGTGACTTGTTTTAGCAAGATCTTTAACATAAAAAGCCAACCTTGTAGTGAGACAACCCCTTTAAACTCATGCACAATTCCAATTTTACCAACTGCACGAATAACACTGAGACTTTGGTCTAGAAGAGTTTTGGTTGTGTTGTAAAGAACTACTTGGTAATCACAGAGCAGAAAATTATAAAGAATTGGTGCAAGATCTGCTCGCTAGCTTAAAGGGGTTGTCTCACTACAAGGATTGTTTTTTATGTCTAACAATCTTGCAAAACAAGTCACTTTGCAATGTGTGTCCATTAACAGTGTCCTACCTATTCTGAGATATCCCGTCTTGTATGGGATGTATCAGCTCCTCAGGTCGCTATAGCTACAGACCCGTTTGATCTCTCCTGATAGGCTGCCAGCAATGGTTGCTATAGCTGCAGACCTGGTGTCCTCAGCAGCTTGTTGCTGCAGGCCAATTGTAGCCAGTAAATCCAGTAAACACGCCATTTCATTCAAAAATGAAACCTTGAAATCAGGACTTAGGTAAGATAAATCGATGTAGTGAGACAACCCCTTTAAGAAATTAGGCAGTTAACAGGAACATAAAGATGTACTATCTCCATAGACATTTAAATAGATTTCCAGAGACTTCAGCAAGGAACAAGTCAAGAGGTTCCACAAGGATATGAAGGTGATGGAGGAGAGATATCCAGGGAGATGGGCATACACATGATGGCTTGTAGATTGTAAGCCTTCGTGAGCAGAATTCTCTTCCCCTCTATACCAGTTAGTCACATATTGTCATCATTGTAGTTGTTTGGCTACTGTTTGAGTCTGCAATGTGATTGTCTTGATGACACACATGAAAGGAAATCGTATAAACAGCGTTTTTTGAAGCACTGTAATTAATAACAATTGATAACAATATTGTAGTAATCAGATCATGCACAACTTCTTCCTGTCACCGTTAGATATTTTTGATTTCTTTTTTTGTATGATTTTAGACTGTTTACTTACTAGTTGTAACTAAGATAATAATATTCTTCTAATAACAAATGCATTTCAGATATGTTGCTTTAATTAACTATGAAATACCTCAGAAACTAGAGCCAAAGTCATATTCTTAATCAGCACCATAAACATAAAAAAGTTCAGACATCATGGGCATCAAAATGACTGTATAACAATTTTATTTGAATACACCATCTTGTATGCAGTATACAAGTTTGTAACACATTTTAACAGAGATATGATATGGATTTGTCGAATACATATTAAAAAAGCATTAATAAATCCAATATTGCATGTTTTTCCTCCTAATAGTTTTATCTACCATCTTGATATCTAAGAACACTACTGTGATATATTGAGTTCTCCAGGGAACTGGTGCATGTTTTTAAGCCCAGGTCTGGGGAATAGGTTGTTAGACCACTTTAAAGAAAACCTGAAACTTTTTGTGACATGTTAGTTTTATTGAATCATTGTGTTCCCTGTGAAATAACAATTCTGCAGCCTATTCTAAGGCTGCGTCCCCACGGCAAGGGACAAATACCGGCCCGTTTATCCGACCGGTATTTGTTCTGTTTTGCGGCCGTCCCCACAGCCGCGGGGGGGAGAGGGCTTTTCTCCGCAATGAGCAGAGAAAAGCCTTCCCCCTTCAAATTGACTTGCACAGATTCTGTCCGAAAACCGGATGGAAAAATGTGCAGGTGTTTTGCGGGTGGCCCGCGAGCGGAAAAACCGCCGGGCGGAAAACCCGTGCAGTGGGGACTGCTGCACAGGTTTTCCATAGAGCACCATTGTACTCATTTTCGTCCGGTTTTTCAGATGGTCTGCAAAACCGCAAACCGGCTGAAAAACCGGCTGAAAACCCTTGCCGTGGGGACATGCCCTAACACTGTACTAGGTCACTCCACCCAATTGGAAACACCCATCTGACAGACTGTCAATCACTGTCTAGGAATAATTATGGTGGAACCAGGCAACATACAGATTTCACGAAAGCTCTAGAATAGTTATTTTACAGGAAACACAAGTATTTACTAAAACAGACATGAGATGGCACAGATCTTGGTTTATTAGAAAAAAATACTAAAATTATTCATATTCAACACATTAGGGAATCTGTCGCCTTTTTTTTCTACTTAAAACAAGATACTGATACATTTCACACTTTATAACCTACAAAGAAGTCAGTGTGCAGGGAGGTGGAGATGGGAAACTGACTATCTCCTATTGTAAATGGTGGATTCTGTGTTATGTATACACTTTGGTGTTACCTTTCAGTGTAATGCTGCCTGTGCTGATAAGGTGAAGTCTACACAGCACTGGATTTTGGCTGGTTCTTCAGCGGATTCATTATTTTGAATCCACCAAAAATCCAACCATACCCAGCGCTGTGTAGCCTTCCATAGAAAACCTGTGCTGTAGTCTACACAGCACAAATTTTGAGGGTTTTTAACATTGCTGTACCGTGGTTTTTGGCAAAAACCAAGGTCGATTGCACTTGCTACCCTCCCCTGGACCTGGACACCTTCCCTTCAAAGGGACCCTGCTCTGTCTTTTTCCACTAAACACACATTGGCCATTATTTATGCTCATAGAGGTGCACATAGTTTAATTGATCGTAAGGGTCCCTTTGTCCCTATAACTGACAATCCTGACTTTCCACCGGGATCTTGTTCCAACATGTTTTTGGGTGGCACGAAAAAAAACCCATTACGGTTATTTCATGTGGTCTCTAACGGGAAATTGAGGGCAGTAGACACCATCCTGGAGGGTCAGCCTCCTTCGGTTAGTTCACACTTCCAATACGCTCAATTGTCGTCCTTTTTTCATAAACTTAAACATACCCTGGACTGTCAACGGCCACTTACACCTTTTGAACAATTACTGCATTCGACGTCGGGCACGCGGCACTCATTATCAGTTTTATATAAACTTCTAATATCCTCCCAAGCCGTACATCTCCCGTCCTTTTGCCATCAATGGGAATTAGAGTTAGGGTGTACATTTACGGACTCGCAATGGGAACGTTGTTTCCAACTTACACATCGAGCAGTAGTGGCCTCTAGACACCAGGAAACGTGCTACAAGATCTTATCCAGGTGGTATAGGGTGCCCACGATCCTTCATAAATGGTTTCCAGCAGTTCCAGACACTTGTTGGCGCTGTGGGAAACATGTGGGTACCATGGTGCACATCTGGTGGGACTGCCCGTTAATTCGAAGCTATTGGACGTCTGTCCGGGGAATTATCACATTGATCACTGATGTCTCGGTTCCTGACTCTCCAGAGGCCTTTCTGCTCTTTATGTTTGATTTCCCAGTTTCTAAATATAAAAAAATCTATTCTTAGACACTTGATTCAGGCCGCCAAAACGGTTATCCCTAAGAGGTGGAAATCTTCTATTCCTCCTTCTATCGAAGATTGGTACAAGGAAATCAATTTTATATGTCGAATGGAGGAATTGTTGGCCCACTCCCCTGCTCAACTACTTTGGTTTAATAAATTGTGGTTCTATTGGTTCACGTTCAAGTCTTCCGCCTCTTATCTGCTATCCTAGGGGCGGGACCCTTGCGACGGGCGGGTGCCCTTCGTGTTGGATGGGAGTCTGCCTGGATTCTCTCTCATGGCTGGAAGGCCGCCCTCAGGTGCCAGAATTGTTTGCTGGCGTATTTCGGACAAGGCTGTGACCCGTGTGTATTCTACGTGCTGTATTACTAATTTTTCCCCTTATTTGTTGTATGTTGTTACCCCCCCCCTCCCCCCTCCTTGTCTCTGTTTGTTTGTTTGGTTTGTTTTCTACTTTAGACTTTAATTTCTTTTTTTTAAGCAGGAGTGTATTTGAGGTGTGCACACTTATTATGCAGAGTCTAATTTTTTACATTTACAATTTGTGTGCCTTATTTTTGGTACTGATAGGGCTGAGCTGTCTTATGGACAGCTCAAGTACATTGTGACTTACTGCTACGTAATTATTTCTTACAAACTTTGTATGGTTTTTGTATTGCATGGTCTTTGCTTTATATGCTTTGTTTTACATTTTCTAATTCAATAAACTTCCTCTCGGAATTTAAAAAAAAAAAAAAAAACATGGTCGGTTTTCAGATTTTCCGCAGGCCCAGTACTTTGACTGTGTAGGAATCTGACAGGAACCCAGTGGAAGATCCAACAGCTTTTAAAATCTGCCGAAATCCATCAGATTTCCAAAACAACCGGAGGAAATCCATGCTACAGCACAGATTTTCTCTTTCTGTCTATGGAGCACTGGTTACAGTCAGATTTTCGGCAGATTCTAAATACTGAATCCGCCAAGAAATCCGACCAAAAACCAGCGCTGTGTAGACATGGCCTTAGGCTATGTTCAAGCAACGGATTTTTTTATATTTTAAAAGACAGGCCATGGAGTTAGTTGTGGATTTTGGTATAGAATCACATGCAAATCCGTGTCACATTTGCATCAAAATAGTTTGATGTGAATTTGATGCATATTTTTAGCTTCCCATTGACTTTAATTGGAAGATGTAGCGCAGAATCCACGTCAAGTGATGTCAGGCCTTTTTTCCACAAAGTGGGTTTCAAATGGGAGTCCACTTGGTCTGCACTGACATCTGGATTTCCCATTTGAATCAGCAGAAAGCAGATTTTACATGAAGTTTGGTGAAATACATCAAGTGAACATACAATAAAAGTAAAACCTGTAGTTTGGGATGGCACATGCAGATTATAAAGCACTGACATCAATAAACTTCACAGTCCAATAGACCATTGTCAGATACGGAGTATAAAATCTAACTAGACTGACAGATCTACATGGGCCTATTAGATACAAAACACAGAGGTTTATTCTTCTAGCCTAATTATCCTCAAAAAGATAAAATATAGTTTCCCCAGCACTTCAACTGAACCCCTTTTGTCTTGTGTCTGTGCAATTTAAAATGATTTGCCCAGTCAAATACAGATTTTTTTCAGCATTTCATTTAAAGGAATTCTGTAGGTAACATAATTGCAGGAATACACTGCAGTAGACATTAGTCATGTACCACATTATTTTCCCACTAGATGTCGCCAGAGCCACAACCATTTACCCAGTTCCACATTATCTAATTAGTAGTCTAAGTAATCTAAGAGCAATGTATAATTGTTTTGAGGGTTCATCACGTTTTTTTTTCTGCATGGAAGGGATTGGGCGACTTTTGCATCAGCTGATTCCTCAACAACAGAGGTAAATATATGGATGGATGGATGGATAGATAGATAGATAGATTCAAATTTAAATCAGATTAATCAGCTGATAGATACAGTAGATGGGTATGCAGATAGATTTATATTTTATACAGATTAATCAATCTATCTGCATATCTATCCATCTATTTATCTATATATCTTCTGTATCTATTTATCCATCAGCTGATTAATCTGCATTAAATGTAAATCTGATAGATATGAGAGAGATAGACAGATAGATAGATAGATAGATAGATAGATAGATAGATAGATAGATAGATAGATAGTATATTATGTGATGACTAGTTTGATCATGTATTCTTACATTTACCCACAAGAGGGAGCATGTTATGTTTCCTGCATACTAAGATAAAGTGAATGCAGTTAAGCCCTGAAGGAGTATGCTGAATATAGCATCTCAAACACATACATTGTACATGGAAAAGATGCAAATTTTCCCACATAATTTAATTTGTGTATCTGCTCTTTATACGTTTTGATTGTATTCATGTATAATAGGAGCAGACACAGACAACAGTGTGTTCCTGTGTAAGAACAGTATATGAGCCCTATAACTCACTATAAAGAATCTTGTTATATCTTTTTAACTATAAGCCATAAAGTGTCAGGCATAAAATGTATTAGCTCAGTAACCTACATGCAATATAACAGATAGTATGAAGATGTTTTTATGTGATAGTAGCCCACTTACCCAATCTGTCCCTATAAAGGTTGCACACATGGATGCTTTTTCTACCCAAAATATTGGAATAAAAGTTGATAAACTAGTAACATGTATCCCATAATGGTTCCAATAAAAACTATACTTCAGCACACAATGAGCCCTCACACAGCTCAATAGATGTAAAAATAAAAAAATTACCTCATTTAAAACATTTTTTTTAAAAACATAACGAAAACTATTTGAATTTGGCACTGCCATAATTGTACCAACCTGCAGTATAAAGATAACATATGATTTATACCACAAACTCCATGAAAACAAAGCACCGCAAAAGGATATTGCAATTTTTTTCCCCACTCCAACCCACAAAGAATTTTCTTGCTTGTTGTCTAGTACATTATATGGTACCACCAAAGAGTACAATTTGCCTTTTCTTTGGTCCCATTTTCTGTGAAGTAGTGAAGGCAACATTGCCTCCCCGGCTTTTGGTGTAATTAAGGGCTCAGCTGTTATTGTGGCCGTTATCATCAATGGAATTACAAATTTTTCTCTTCCTGTATGAAGAGTTTCGCCATCATTTGTCTGTATGCATCTCTTTGGTAGAGTTCAATAAACTAAGATTGCACATAAAAAGTACAAATGGTCCCAGAAAAAAAGAAAATCTCATATGGCCATGTCGATGAAAGAATAAAAAAAAGGACTAGGTCTTGGAAAATGGGGACAAAGAACAAATACAATAAACAAAAAGCAGTTATTTCTATACTTACTGATCTGCTCAATGGCGACGGTCCCTTCACCAAACATGGAAAGGGCAGAGTGCACCAATTTTCGGTGAAACTTCCAAGTGGGGCTGTAGTCGGCAAAAGCAATATCTTTGGCATCTCTTGTCAAAATATCAGTGGTGACCTTGATAGGAAAGATGAATAAATATCAGAAATTAGTAAAGAGCACCTTCTTTAAGGGTACGTTCACACTGCAGATTACAATGCTGGTTCAGTGCCGAATCAGCGTTGTACCCTCGTTTGAAATTCCACGCTTGTAAGTGCGGAAATCCAACAAGGAAGCAACAGCGACAGTCTGAGGCAGATTTTCTGCCTCCTATATTTAGTGTTGTCTTTAAAAAAATTGTCAATTGTTTGTAGTTATGGACAATAGGCACCGAAAATACTCAACTAAAATCAGCCTAAACAATGATGCTGGTTTTACATGGGGCAGGGGCGTAACTATAGGTGGTGCAGCAATAGCAGTCGCTACCAGGCCCTGCAGCCTGAGGGGGCCCAAAAGCCGTTCTGCCACATAAGAAGGAACCAGTATTGTAAATGGCACATAGTAGCTGGGGGCCCCATTTCACTTTTTGCACTAGGGCCCAAGAGTGTGAAATTCCGCCTCTGATATAGGGTATAATGTATAGTGGTTTACCGTCAGATTGGATGCCAATTCTAAGATAGATTTGGCTCTAAATCTGTCCTCAGAATCAGCAGTGTGAATATACTTTAAGGGCCTTGAACTATGGGTCAAGGGTGCAGCTTATGGCCCAAAGGGATTGTCTAATCAGAAAATGAGCACTTCTAACAAACAGCCTGAAGCAGCAACAGAGGAAATGTAGTACTGCATGGCGGCCATTTACATGATATAATTAATGGACAGCTCAAGTCCACCAGAGAACAAGGTACACTTGAGTTGCTCTTTGTTCTAGCTCATTGAACTGGGGTCCTTCATGAGACAACCCCATTGAGCAGTTCCTGTGAAATATTCATGCAAGTGATGCTTAAGGAGAAGAGCATAGTCACTGAATATCCTCCAATCATCAGAGCAGTGGCCTGGCATCACCTCTTTCAATTGCCCAGTTGAAAAAGGCGTATTAATGTTAACAAGTAATAGCATATCTACATATAATCCTCTGAGATTCTTGCCTATAAGAAAAATAGGGGTCTAGAGACTCCCTGTTTGTCAATTCCCATCTGCATGTTCTATTAACCTTTAGGGGATGTTCACATGGCTTATTTCAGGACATATTTCGGGGCATAATTGCACTGTGTTCTTCTAAACACACGGCGTCTTTCAGCGCACACAGGTACATGCTGCAAGACCATACATGCCAACCCTCAGGCAGCAGGGGATCTTTAAACGAAAGCGTCAGGACACTGCTCCGGCGCTGCCGGGCCATTCCTATGGGCGGGCGCCACTTTACAACGGCCGCGGAGAGTCAGACAGCAGCTGCACACTCAGTGCAGCTGCTCGTACAGGGAGGAGGCAGAAAGGGTTGTTCCCATCCTGTCTACTCCCATGTATGTTCAGCGCTCGATGAGCACTTTCATGCACATTGGTCGCAGGGGGGTGGGGACGCCGACTGTACTCTCACCTTCTGCGACACTGGATCTCCTCGGCAGCCTCCACTGGCCCAGGAGATCTCCGGGCTGGACGCGCTGCAGGGAACCTGGGGAGGTAAGTAATTTTTATTATTTTAATTTTTATTAGCTATAGGGGCCCTACCTGGCTATAGGGAGCATCTACCTGGCTATAGGGGGCATCTATCTGGCTACAGGGGGCATCTACCTGGCTACAGGGGGCATCTACCTGGCTATAAGGGGCACTACATGGCTACAGGGGGCACTACCTGGCTATAAGTGGCACTACCTGGCTAGTGGGGGCAATGACCTGGCTAGTGGGGGCAATGAGGGGGCACTACCTGACTATGAGGGGGCACTACCTGACTATGAGGGGGCATCTACTTGGCTATAAGGGGGCAAAGACCTGGCTAGTGGGGGAAATGACCTGGCTACTGGGGGCAATGACCTGGTTTATAAGGGGCTAGTCTGGCTACAAGGGGAACATCCCCAATTCATGGATTGATTTTTTGGGGGGAAGAGCTCCTGGTTTTATAAGGGGTTTATTTGGAAACCTGGCTTTTAAAAAAAGAGGGCGGAATTTTACCTGGCTCGGATTAGGGAACAAATCACCTGGCATAGGGGAAAATTATTTTGGAAACACAACCTGGCTAGAGGTGTCTATCACTATATGGTCAATGTATGGTAGAAATTATTTATTTTAATTGTATGGTAATTTATAGATTCAGGCACAGTTTGGCGGGTATCTCCCCAAAAACTCCTGGATGTGAATAGGATAGCCCAAAGTCCAGGAAAGCTGGATGACACCAAAACCCTAATTTAGCTTTCTTCCAGAGTCATTACACAGTTAGGTGGAGTGGGTGTATTTTTTTCGAAGGGGGAGTGGTTCACCAATAAGATGGGCGTGCAAATTTTTGGCGCGGTGCGCATAGCCCCTTCGGATCTCCCACTTTCCCACTTTCAAAAGTTGGCAAGTATGTGCAAGACACCGTGTGAACATACCCTAAAGGTGCTGCTCATTATTAAAAAAAAAGGAAACAATAGGCCTCATTTATGAAACCTGTTTAAGCGCAAAACTATCCTTGTTGCCCAGAGCAACCAATCACAGCTCAGCTTTCATTTTTCCAGAGGAGTAAAAGAAATGAAAGCTGAGCGGTGATTGGTTGCTATTGACAACAAGTACAGTCTTGGGGTATATTCACACAATGGGTTCTCAGCATGGACAGTTTCGTTAAATTACATTGGACACTTAATTCTAAAATGCCCAGCGTATTGTGGGAGCACAGTACGCGCCACTATATGCCACAAAGATGCCGTCTGAACATACCCTGTCCTGTCAGAGCACAGCCACCTTTCCACTGAACTTATGAGTACATGCTATGGTTGGGAACGTTCACAAATCCTCCCTCTCCTCCTTGTCACACATTTATGGTATAGCTTGGGAATATGCCATAAACATTGATGGAAATATCCCTTAAATCTTGGTTTTACTTTGTGCATAGTAACAAAATATTTCAGATTGGGTGTTACTCTATGTGCACAGTCCTGTTCTGTATGGATCTAAATGGATCATTGCAAGTCCATGTACAGTAATGACAATTGCTCTGTGTATACACTCAAAGAATCAGAAAATTATGATTAGATTAGGGACCAAGTTTAGTGAAATTGTTATTGTAAATGGGCTTTAATAGTTTAAGGCCTCATGCATACAGCCTAGAGGCATAATTTGATCATGGGCTCCAGTGCAAAATTTATCAAATTTACCTGATTGGAACCTCCATCGCAGAGGTGAAAATAGACACCAAGCGATCCATTTCACAACGGATATCAATGGTGCTTGATGGACCTTATTGATTATGATGGGTCTCCTCTGTGGTGTCCATTGTTTAGACAGAAAAATGGAGCATGCGACGGAGGTTTCGAATGCAATCTGCAAAGCATATGTGAACCGAGCCTAAGTTGGTCTTGGGGAAATGCAGCACCATTTCCATTTTCAAAATATATAGATTCACTTGAAGGCAAGGGAGAAAAGTAAAGTTCTTTGTAGGAACAATGTCCAGTTTCTCACCAATCTAAAAATGATTTTATGTGTGGGTGAAAGAATTTTATTTGATTATTTGAGATGTTATATAACATATATCTCTACTGGGCAGCACAAACTTAATATGAACAGAACCTTAGCTATATACAGTTGAAACAGTCAAAAAACCTGAGGACAGATAAATCCCAACAGTTACTCAACTTTTACATAGATTATTACTTGTGTAATTTGTAAATGGTGAGTAAATGGAGACTTATTAAAGGGGTTTTCCAAAACTATAAACATTGCCAATTTTTGACTGGTGGGGGTCTGACCTCGGGGGCTTTTTTTACCAATCAGCACTAAGAAGAGGCCATGGCACTAATGTGAGCCTCACAGTTGTGCTTGGTCCAACTTGGACCATCTTTGGCCAGGTGTCCTGAATGTCAGACTCTCACTAATCAAACATTAAAGACCAATGTTAAGCCTGGGTCATCAATGTTCTAGACCCACTGAAACCATTTAAAGCTAAATGTAGCAAAAGACTGTAAGTCCATAATTTCACAACACAATACAATCAAAATCATTCTGGAAACTGAGATACCAAGAGTTATTTTCAAGTTCCTCACATTTGATAGCTGCTTTAGTTGTCTTTCTGGCTGGCTGTGACATAGAGGGACTCTGCTGGTGTGGTTTAACTTTAAAAGAAATATATCTATACAGTCAAAAAGTCTAATACTTTCATAGGGGCAGATTTATCAGTACTGTCTAACTCTTAGGCAGTGTAACGTTAGACTAAACAGTCTTCAAATGTGCCACATTTATCAGTGTTCATAAATCTGGCTTACTTTATGCCACTAACTAAGCCAAAATTTTGGCAAACTTTTTTTGCACAAGGTAAGCCTCAGCCCTTTCCACTAAGACAACCATTTATTGGATGTAGTGCAGAAACATCTAGAAAGGGTCTAAAATGCATAATAAATGTGGTGTAAAGCATGTACGCCATTGTTTTTGGCACAACTGCCTTCATAAATGTGCCCCATAGTGTTTTTCCTATGACAGAGGCAGAAAATATATCATGAGAATCAAGAAACCCCTTATTAGCCATGTGGTGTTGAGAAGCTGCTGCAAAGACTGACAGACATGACAGGACCGTATGATATTAGCTTTCCCCAGCTGATACAGAAGAAATCTATTGTCCTCCTGGGGTTAGAACTTGCTGCCCTTATATTCTCTACTCCAAGACCAAATTGGAATTGGGTATCACGCTTTAGCCCTAATTCTAAGTGACCATGAACTCTCTCTGACCACCAGGGAAAGGCCCATCAAAGGGGTTTAATAAAGTAGTGCCAGTACTAATTTGGCTATGGTTACATCTATCAGAATAGGTGGCATAGATATCTCATCAGTGGAATAGCCTTCCTTTTCTGTTAACCTAATATAAAACAGCTGTGCCACCCTACTGTACACGATATAAAATGAGCGGTGCCGTCAAGAGATAATGATGTTTAGAGAAGTCTGAAGAATTTCATTAAGTCTTGTGTTTAGCCTTGAAACCTTGTCCTTACACATGAGCTTCAGCATTGAGAACGCATAGCATCCAAGTTCCTCACTATCCTGCTCATTCTTTATACTAATAATTTACAAATATTACTGTGATAACTGAGATGTGAATTCTTTTTGCTGCCTAATTATATACATTCTCACCATATTATAACTGAAGCAGGACTTATCCAAGTGATACTCACCATTCGGGGTCTTCCAGCAAATGTTTTACCCTTCTTCAGCAAAACCTCCCGGGCATCCTCATGGTTATTCACAACAACTACGTAATGGGAACCCATCTTAAAGGAGTAAAGGCTGCCATACTTTTTCTGCAGATTACATAATAGGATGTGTGGAGGGAGGTGATTCCCAAGGTGAAGTAGACTCCCAATGACAGGCAATGAAGGTAAGCTCTTGGGATACTTTACAGATCCATGGCTTCTTAATCTCCATCTCCAGAAAGAGATGAGAACGAGCCCAAAGGCTATCAGTAAAGCAACACCAAGCCACACAATCATGCTGGGATGTCCTCCACCTTGTAATGACTTCTTCACTTTGCAGCTAAAATAAGTATTACTGGGGTTTTATAAGCAACCAATCATTGTTAAGAGATCATTAACTGCCTCAATGCTGGAAACAGATGTTGTTCCTCATGCCCTTTAACATGTCTTTACTACTAAGCCTGTATTGATAGTTTAATAATGCCCTTTCATAGTCTGCAAAAGAAAAAATTTTTTGGATTATTTTGCTGTGGGGGTAGTGGTACTTTCAGTGCCTAAATAAACCTCTTCTGGTACTGCTCAACAGGCTGAACTTGTTTAGACTAGATTGGAACCCTATCCTATAGCTTTAGGGTATTTTTTAGACTTTCCTGCAATGGAAGTACATAGGCTGGCACTGATACAACTACTGTGCTAAAGATGAAAATGTATTGTCTACAACTGGCATTGATGCCACTGCGGTGGTAGGATTTAAAGAATGGGTGAACCTTCTTATTTAGACATAAAATATATGTATCAGAAAAAACTAAATATTAAAAATATTGTGTTGCTCAATGCAACAAGGTTTGTTCTTTTAACTCAATAGGAACTAGTTTTTCTGCTGGTAACACCTGCTGGTACTGATAACAACAAAAAAAAGCAGAAATTAGTGGACAGTAAACTTAAGTTTAGCAACCAGTGTCAAAAAGCAAATAAAGTAATATATGCATCTAAATGGCATATATACACATAAGATTATTGTTTATATAAAGTTCTTCTCTGACCCCCACATATAGTATTGGGTACATTTTTAATTACATATAAGAAGGGGCTAAAACTGAATTGCAGTGCATTTACTTTTTATCTTTGTCCCTACCTGTTCCCGATGCAACAATTTTTTTTTTTTTTGGCAATGATGCTTTAGTTTTTTTCATTGACATAGTCATATGAGGACTTGTTTTCTGTGTTACCCTTGAATGTTCCGTACAATGAATGGGGAAACGTGAAAACAATTATTTGTGGAGTGGACTTTTGTTTATTTTACAGTTTCTTTTGCAGTAGAAATGATACGTTAACATAATTGTGCAGGTCAGTATGATTAATGTGATAACAAATATACTGTATGTATTCGTTACCTTTTATGACTTAAAAAATAAGCTTCTTTTAAAGCCATTTTCTGAGACAAGTGTAACGGCAGACAGAGACAGGTGGTCTGCCACACAGGGGATCAGATCATGTGTTGTAGGTGAATGGGGGAATAACAGAGCCAAGACAGGTGTTGAACTCAGCAGAAACTCCCAAAGATGGCGGGGCTGAACTTCCTTTATTTATACCCTTTTCAGCAGGGTGTAATCACCAAGGAATATGAATGTGTTTCGAATGGCGCCGCAGTCCGCAAGTCGGGCTGCGGGCACATTCGTAGCCCTGTGTGCGCCCCAGTGCCGGGGGCGAGTGGCGCCGCGGTCCGTGTATCGGGCCACGGACACACTCGTCCTCTGAGGCGTGTATACTCACCAAGCCGTGCTCCTGTCGTCTGCATCCTCCTGCCGGCCGGTGCACGCGACTCTGTTCCTTAGGGCACGTGTGCGCCGGCTCGCTCTCATTTAAAGGGCCAGTGCGCCAGTAGTTGGTGATTGCCAGCCGCTGACCCTATATTAAGGCTCCACCTCCAACTTGACCCTGCTGGATCCTTAGCGCCTTATGCCTTCAGAGAAAGCGCTCCGTAGCGTCACTTCTGTGTACCGAACCTTCGGCTCCTGCCCTCCGAAAACGAACCTTCGCCACCTGCCTTGACCTGCCTGCCTGTCTCCGACTACGCGTTTGCCCGATGACTTTGTACCTCGCTGCACCTCGGCTGCCTCCGCTAGCTAGTCGCTTCAGTGGTAGCGACCTGGTGGAATCCCGCCGCAGCAAGTCCATCCCGGACTCTGGTGAACATCGGGACCCACTTAGACTCCGATCTCTGGCGCGGCTTGTACCATCGCTTGCGGTGGTCCAGTGGATCCACTACCCGCTCATCCATTACAGTAAGATCCAGCCATGGATCCCGCCAAGGTGTCATTGCCCAGTGAGGCGGATCTTATGACCATTGTTGCCCAGCAATCCCAGCAACTGACACAACAGGCGAAACTACTGAACCAGTTGACCGCCATGATGCAGCAGCTCATCGCCACCCAACAGCAGCCTCCACCACCTCTCGCGGTTGCTCTAGCTCCGACGGTTCTGCTGGTCCCTGTGGGCCCCAAGTTCCAGCTGTAGCTCCCTTCCAAGTTTGACGGAGACCCAAAGCTCTGCACGGGATTCATCACCTAATGCTCAATGCACATGGAGCTGATGACTGACCAGTTCCCGACCAAACAGTCAAAGGTGGCATTTTTGGTTAGTCTGCTCTCCAGGAAGGCCCTGGCGTGGGCTACATCCCTCAGGGACAGAAGTGATCCTGTGACGGCGTATCTGCAGGCCTTCCTCAAGTAATTACGCGGCGTGTTCGAGGAACCTGCTTGTGCATCATCTGCTGAGACCGCACTCCTGAACCTGCGCCAAGGTGACTCCTCGGTGGTAGATTATGCTGTCCAGTTCTGCACCCTGACATCGGAATTTACCTGGAATGAGGCTGCCTTATGCGGCACTTTCAAGAAAGGCCTCTCCAGTAGGGTGAAGGACGTGATGGCTGCAAGAGATCTACCGACTTCACTGTCCGAGTTGATCCATTTGGTCACTCGTATCGACGTGCACTTCGCTGAGAGAGAAGAGGAGCTCCGTCAGGAATATGATTCTGTCTGGCCTCGTAGGCTTCCACGCCTGGCTCCGGTGTTCCAGAGACCCCCACTGCCACTTCCACAGTCCTCCGGCAAGGAACCTATGCAGGTCGACAGAGCCCACCTCTCCGAGCAAGAGCTGTCCCGACATCGGGGAGGAAAACTTGTGCCTGTATTGCGCCAGCCCCAAGCATTTCCATAGGGACTGTTCCAGGCCTCAGCTTTCTTGGACTCCAGCTCTGCTGGGAACTTCATTCACTCCTCCCCGGTGACACAGTATTTCCTCCCAGTAGTCCGCCTTGGGAAGCCACTGGTGATCTCTTCGGTCAACGGGGAGCTCCTGAGTGATTCCAGCTCGTATGCTACCAAACCGGTGTCTCTCCAGGTGGGGGCCCAGCATAAGGAGAGGATCGAGTTCTATGTGCTTCCCCGGTCTTCTTTGGCGATTTTTTTCGGGCTGTCATGGCTGCAACACTATGCCCCTACGCTTGACTGGAAGACTGGAGAGGTCCTCCACTGGGGACCGGATTGCATGAACCGTTGCCTGGCGGCATTTCGCCCGGTGCTTCCCACCTCTCCGCCGTGCCTCACAAACCCTTGCCTGGACTACACGCAGCATATCAGGAATTTGCTGACGTATTTTCTGAAAAACAAGCGGAGACCCTTCCTCCTCACCGGCCGTATGACTGCCCGATCGACCTGCTGATATCCTTTGCCATTGATCACGGAGCTATTTGACCGGCTGCACGGACCGAAGATCTTCTCCAAGCTGGACTTGCGTGGACCTACAATCTCATCCGCATCCGAGAGGGGGATGAGTGGAAGACAGCCTTTAATACACGGGACGGGCACTTTGAATACCTGGTCATGCCCTTCGGGCTGTGTAACGCCCCAGCAGTCTTCCAGGAATCGTTTACGACATATTCAGGGACCTCCTCTATACCTATGTTGGGGTTTACCTGGACGGTATCTTGGTGTTCTCTGCCAATTTAGAGATTCATCGCATCCATGTTCGCCAGGTGCTGAGACGTCTACGTGCTAACCACCTCTATGCCAAGTTAGAGAAGTGCCTTTTCCACCAGACCAGCCTTCTGTTCCTTGGTTAATATCTCGACGGGTTTTTAAGTGGCCCTGCGAAGCTTCTCCCATTTGCGTGGCCTGGCCAGGGGGCCCCTAGGGCCATACCCCTTTCTGGGTCTCTAACTATTTGGCAATTCCCCCACTTTTCTTACTTTTGGTGGCGCCTTTTAGTCGTACAAGAAAACCCTACCTAGGATGGCCCCCGGGCCAAAGAAGGTTCACTAAATAAAAGGCTTTCGCCCCGCACCCTTTCCCCCCGCCCTGACCCGAAAAGCATTTTTTCGGAAGTCAGTCCCTCTTCGGTTGGGGCCGGGCCCCGTTCTCATCAAAAAGGGGCCTAAAAGGGAAGTTGGGCACCTGTGGCTTCTTCTCAAGGCATTCCCCCGCGGGAAGAAAAAGCATGGGACCGGGAGTTGCTGACCCTCTGCTGCTTTGGGGGAATGCGCTATATCCGAAGGAAACACGGCATCCCATCCCATGAATCCGACCATAAAAAACCCCCGTACCTCCAATTGGCCCCAACGACTTAACCCCCTAAAACCAGTTTGGGCCCTCTTCTTTCGCGCTTCGACTTCCAATACATTTTCGCCTGCGAGAAGATCAGGACCCCCTTTCCCCTCCCTCTGATGTGATGGGGGGAGGCCCTCCCCCCAAAATATAATTCGCCTGATCTTGTGGGTTGGTGGATCTTGGTGCTCCCCCCACGTAAATCTGCGCTCCACAGGAAAAATTTTGAATGGGGACATTACTCCATATTTGGGCCGGTACCAGGGCTCGAAGTGTTTTTCTGATCTCCCGTTTTTATGGTGGGCCCGGCCCTTTAAAAGGGCATAGGGAATTTGTGAAGCCTGGTTATTGTGCCGTGAAAGAACTTTTGCCACAAAAACCGGGGCTGTGAAAACCTTACCTATCCCCAGAATTCCTTGGTCACATGTGGAAATGGCGGGTGCATTTGTAGCCCTGTGTGCGCCCTGGTGCCGGGGGCGAGCGGCGGGGCGGTCCGTGTATTGGGCCACGGGCGCACTCGTCCTCCGAGGCGTGTATACTCACCCAGCTGTGCTCCTGTCCGTCCGCATCCTCCTGCCGGCCGGTGCGTGCGTCCCCGTACCTTAGGGCGCGCCCGCGCCGGCTCGCTCTGATTTAAAGGGCCAGCGTGCCGGTAATTGGCGATTGCCGTCCGCTGACCCTATATTGAGGCTTCACCTCCAACTTGACCCTGCTGGATCTCTAGCGCCTTATGCTTTCAGAGAAAGCGTTCCATATCGTCACTTGTGTCTTCCGTGTACCGAACCTTCGGCTCCTGCCCTCCGACCACAAACCTTCACTGCATGCCTTTACCTTCCTGCCTGTCTCCGACTACGAGTTTGCCCAACGACTTTGTACCTCGCTGCACCCCCAGCTGCCCTGCAAAACTAGTCGCGTCAGGGGTAGCAAAACCCGGTGTTATCCCCCCCGCAGCAAGTCCATCCCGCTTTGCAGCGGGCTTGGTGGAAACATCGGGACCCACTTAGACTCCGCTGCCTGGCGCGGCTTGTACCCATCGCTTGCGGTGGTCCAGTGGATCCAATACCCGCTCATCTGTTACAGATTGGTTGGCTTAATTCTGTAAATCGGTGGACATTCACAATTGGTCAATACACTTCAAATCACACTTTAATAGGTTACATTTTCAGTCCTCACTTACGCATATTCAAATCTGACTACCTGGATAGTTGCCATTTTAAGTTGGTTCTTATCTATCTTTACCATTTATCTTTAACATTTGGACTTTCATGAAGCTTCTAACTTAATATTTCTGCAGTATCATTAAATTTGGCACTTAGCCCATTGTCATCTTCTTGTTTGTGCATCAAGAAAGTAGGAACACATAAAAATATGCAGTTATGTTTAATATTTTTATAGAGTGACTGATGGGGACAGGTCTGCAGCATCACAGTAGTTAAGGGACCAAAACTTGAGTTTTTTTTTTTTTTTTTTTTTTAGATCTTGGCTATTGATAGTGAGTATAAACTGTAAATAATAGTCGCCAGGTATGGGGTGGGCTCAACTCCATACTCCACAATGGTCTTTGTGATATAGACATGCATAACATGTTGGAAAGGTGTCAAGGATCGGTCAGGGACACACGCACAGACACAAGCAAAGTGAGGCCCTGACACTGGTCCCAACCACTGTCCCTGCCTTTTGGGGAACCCAACTCCTTAAAAGGTTGGCCCCAACCTGAAGACTAAGAACTAAATAAATGTAGACACAGGACACAGACAAACGGACACAGAACACAAAACAGAAGGTCAGACGAGCAAAGCTGGCAACTGTCAGGAGATGCGGTACCAAATTGGGAGACAGAAGAATAAACGTACGTTGAGCCAGGTAGATAAGAGCCGGGACACGTAGTACAAATACGGGAGGCAGAAGAGAAGTCAGGAGCAAAGCCAAAGGTCAAGTAACAGTAACGACAAGAAAAAATAAGGCAACAAAGGAGTCCTTAAATAGGAATCAATTAAGCAAGTAGAAAAGTAAAACCAAGTTCACACTGGTGAAAACAAATGCAAGGCATCAGGTAAGAAACCCGGGTTTTCGTAGCAACGGCCGTGGCCGGCGACCAGACACCAAACCTTGGGGTCTGCCTGGCATGATCATGACAGAAGGGGTAAAATTAATTTGAATTATGAGACTTAGGTGATCTCAGTTTCCAATTAGGAACATAAAAAGATTCAAACTAAGTTGGCAATGCACAAAATTTATATTATGTCTGAAACATCCAACCTCCTGGCTGAGTCTAAAGTCCCAAGGTCTGTGCTATCATTTAAACTTTTCTGCAATCTTTTTGTAGTTATGTTTTTTTAACAACATAAAATATTGGTTTTTTTAAAGATGTTCAGCCAATAATTTATGTGGTGGTACAAAAAAATGGATTGTTTAAAAAACATGGAGCCTTATAATGGATCTATATTGTTTGAGTTACAATCAACCTATAATATTTTCTTTTATTGTAATGTGGTTGCTGTAGGGGAAGTGTAGCATTTCATGCCAGCTATTATCATTTAGCTCACTCCTTAGTAAGGCAACAGTTTGGTGCCAAAAGTCGTAGGCCGGAAATAAATTTGTGAAACTGGATAGAAGTCTCTGTCCTCCATTCGGCAGAACCTACATGTACTTTGTTTTTCTGTCCTCTTGATGTTACTGTAGTGGCTGTCTTTGTTGCATGACCGACTTAAGGAGGACCAACAACTGGTTGAAAACTACACAAGCTGCTGTACACACTGTCGGACTAGGGTGCAAATGGCCCACCAGTGGAGTTGATTTGGGTGGCCCACCATACAGCAACTGTAAATTAATATAGGTGCAAGCAGAACTGTTATGTACACTATATCAAGGGTCCCCAACTCCAGTCCTCAAGATCCACAAACAGGTCATGTTTTCTGGCTTTTCTTAGCATTACACAGGCGATTTAATTATTGTCAGTGCATTCTGTGGGAGATCCTGAAAACATGACCTGTTGGTGGGCATTGAGGACTGGAGTTGGGGAACACTGCTCTATACTATATCAAGTGAGTCCTCACTTAAAGTGATGTTCAGAGAGTTGATAAAGCTTGTTCATCTGTTGGGGCATGATTACAAATAAAAGAAAAGGATTACACTTACCTCCACGATGTTCCCGTTCAGTCGTGACATGATGCTCTGGCCTGTGATTGGCTGCATCTCTCATGTGAACGAACAACTTTCACAGCTACAGCCATGATGAACGGGAACATCCAGGAGATCAGTATGATCCTTTATTTCTATTTTTAATCATGCCCTGGCAGATGAACAAGCTTTTTGAACTCTTTGAACACCCCTTTGAATTATTTTTTTAACGGAAGAAGTGGCGGTAGAATAAGTTTTGTAATTTTGTCACTTTTCCATCACGGACATTTATACATAGGTGATATAAAGTTTTAGGGTCATCTGGGACGGGGCTAAAAGTTGCGGTTTGGGATGTTAGTATTTATTTTATTACTATTTTATTTTGTGTATGTGTGTCTGTGTTTTGTTACTTTATTTTACATATGGTACCCCAGATAAGGGAGCATTTATATTACATCACTTTTTTGGGGAGATTTCACCTGTAACTAGGGCTGATATATTAGACCCAGTTACAGTGGAAATCCAGGTGACATACATATCTTGCACTGACTGTAGAGCTGATCTGGGTCTGATAAGACCCAGCAGCTCAAGCCGTAACTGAGCCCCGGTGATCACATGACCGCCAGCACTGGGAGTAGGAAGCCGACAAAGGCTTTTTGCCTCTATGCGTATACAGCGCTCATTGAGCACTGTATACACTGCTATCAAACCATCCCTGTCTTCTCAATGAAGAGCCCAGCTTTTGCTGACAGTCGCTCTTCACCTGCAGCTGTACACTGATTGTACAGCTGGGCTCTCTGCACGGACCTTCCAGAACAGATGGAACCGGACAAATTGTCTCTCACCGCTGTCACAGAGTTGTCTAATTTAACCTCTTAAAGACCACGAATTTTTTTGGGGTTGCTACGTTAGTTTTTTCCTCCTCGCCTTCCAAGAGCGATAACTTTTATTTTGCAGGACAAGATGTACCTCCTAAGGTTGTCATTTACCTACCATAGAATATACTGGGAAACCGCAAAACAAATTCTAAGTGGGTCAAAATGTGAACAAAAACGTACTTGCGCCATGTTTGTGGGGTTTGTGGTGAACGTCCTAAAAAGGACGTTCACTCTCCGGCATAAATTATATGTTATCTGTATTCTGCAGGTTAATACAATTCTGAAAATCCCAAATATGTATGGTTTGCATTACATTATAGTACTGTAAAAAAAAAAGCATTCTCTATTTTTGAAATTTGCGCTACAATGCTACTTTCTGCGACCAATAACTTTTTTGTACTTCCACCCTTAGACCTGAGTGAGAGTGCATTGTTTTGAGTCCTGAAGTATATTTTTATTGGTACCCTTTTTGGATAGATGCGACTATTGTGATCACCTGTATTCCAATTTTTAGGGGACCTGAAATGACCCAAAAATTTGTAAAATAGCAAAGGGGGAGGGGGTGGGGGGGTGACGAACTTTTGATATATATATTTTTTTACACTTTTAAACATTATCATTTTTTTTACTTTAACATTGATTCCCCCGAGTGTGATTGACCACTAGGGGGCACAATCGTTTGCACAGCCTTTTGCATTGTTTATACAATGCAATAGGATGTACAAAGATGGCGGCTTTATTACTTCCTGCCAGAGACAGGAAGTAGTAAGATGGAAAACATGGTGGCTATGGAAGCCTTCACAAGGCTTCGAGCCGCCATGTAAACTGATCAGGGCCCCGCGATCTCACTGCAGGTGGCCTGACTGGAGTGAGGAACGGCACGCAGCTCTGTTTCTTATTCATTTAGACACCGCGGCGTCTAAGGGGTCAAGCAGCATGACGGCTCCATTCCATGCTGTTATCGACGGGTGTCAGCTGCAATTAGCACCTTTTGCCTATGTAGCGGAATCGCAGCGCAATCCCACTACAAAGCCCCTTACCGACTCTGGGACATTAGTTTACGTCCAGTGTCAAAAAGGGGTTAAGCAGGTGTGTGAGACAACAGGACTGTCTAATTGTCTCACATAGCTGTCTGCCTCACACAGCTGCCTAAAATAAATACCTGTGTGAGACAAATTTTCTCACGCATCAAATATGTCTCAGCTGGACTCTCACATATAGAATATGGCCGGCTCTGTGCCACAATTTAGCCATCAGGGCCCTTAACAGCGGCCCATAAGCTCAAAATGCAGGGTGGGCCCAGGAAGGGAAAAGAAGGGCCCACTGCGGCTGCTCATAACAATCCTCTCATTATTTACCGGTGTCACCATCCAGGTTTCCCCTCTTATTGCTTCAGTGGCACAATCACAGGGACAGTGGACACAGGCAGCACCTACCTACAGGGCTGTCATTGAGAATTTCAGAGCCCCATACATCCACAGGGTCTGGGAAAAAGCGCAATTACAGTCGTTTTATTTTTTTTTAGTTTACTGTGTGGTATTAGCAAAATGCATACTTGCCAACTTTTGAAAGTAGAAAAGCAAGAGATTGAAGGGGGCGGCACGGTGAATAATTTGCATGGACACGCCCATCTTGTTGGTGTACCACGGCCCTTCAAAAAGCCACACCCACTCTGCCTAACTGCATAACAGCTTTGGAAGAAAGCCAGGTAGATGCCCCCTCTAGCCAGGTAGCGCCCCTTACAGGCAGGTAGATGCCCCTTGTAGCCAAGTAGATGCCCCCTTGTAGCCAAGTAGATGCCCCCTTGTAGCCAAGTAGATGCAACATTGCAGCCAACTAGATGCCTCCTTGCAGCCAGGTAGAGCCCGCTTTGTAGCCAGGTAGAGCCCCCTTTGTAGCCAAGTAGAGCCTTCTTTGCAGCCAGGTAGAGCCCCCATTGTAGCCAGGTAGAACCCCCATTGTAGCCAGGTAGAGCCCCCTTTGTAGCCAGGTAGAGCCCTCTTATCACCAGGTAGAGCCCCCATTGTAGCCAGGTAGAGCCCCCTATAGCTAATAAAAATAAAATAATAAAAACCACTTACCTCACCAGGCTCCCTGCAGCGCGTCCAGCTCCGGACATCTCCCGGCCGACCGACTCAGTGTCGCAGGGGGAGTGAGTGCAGCCGCGCGTCACGCCCCCTGCGACGCTGATCTGTATGTACAGTGCACACCGGGCGCTGTGCATATAGGGGTAGAAGAGAGGAGGGGAATGATCCTTCCTGCCTCCTCCCTGTACGGCAGCTGCACGGAGCGTGCAGCTGCTGACTGACTGTGCGGCTGCGGCCACACAAGTCAGTGAGACTCGCCGGGCGGGTGAGCGGCCGCGGCGGCCGCTTCACCCGTCTGTAGGAGCGGCCCGTCGGCGCCAGAGTAGCGTCCTGACACTACTCTGGCGCCGCGGCTATTCAAAGAACCCCCGCTGCCTGCTGGCGGTGGGAGGTTCGCCAACTCTGCTGGGGTGGCGGGAGGTGACCCCCATTAGCGGGACCCCCCCGCCAAAAACGGGAGAGTTGCCATGTATGGCAAAATGTTATCTTTAGTCCGTGAATCAGTACTATTCCACTGATATCTAATATATATACATTTGTTTGTTTTTTTCATTGCATGATCATTTTTTATTACAGCAATAACCTTTTTAGTTTTACAACAGGAGGTGGTAGCTGCTATAGTGTAGCCCTCTGCAGCCCTCCCCAAATGAAAAGTCATATTATACAGAGTAGTGTGACACTGCACTTGCCAGTTACGCTATAGCAGCGACAGCCACCCTGCTGACTAGTATTTCCATAGTGTATGCAGTAACAAAGGGTAAAGTTTCAAATAGAACGTTGTCACTTACTGCCATACACATAGTAATAAATATAAACATATAAAACACACACCTATGGAACATATTCCATAAATTAAGTACACTGTAGCTCATAGTTAGTCTAATTAACACCCCTCCCCCCAAAAAAACCAAAAAAAACCACGGACAACTCCTTAGATATTTGTATGATTTCAAGGTACATAAGGGAGGTGAGCCAACCAACAAAAACCTAATTCTGATTTTTTTATGGCGGTAACATTTTTTTTTATATTTCAATATAGTTTTTAAAAAAAATAATTTCAACTTCTCTCGGGTATTTGTAAGTGATCGCTAGTACAATATACTACAATACTTGTGTACTGCAGTATAATGTCATTCTAGTAATCTCCTAATATACCCTGCCTCTAGCCACAGTTAGGTAGGGTAGGTAGCATAGGTAGGTAAACCATACATCCTGCAGAAGTTTCTGTGAATGTAAAATGTTGGACAGAAAGTTCTGCAGGAGACAAACCCAACAGGAAAGCAAAGAGTTAAATCTGCAAAGTGTCAGGAAAACTATGTGCCCCCTCACCCAACTACAGTGTAACAAGTAAATAGTGTGTTCCCCTCATCTGCTCCTGAGAGATGCGCGGCAGGGACGACCTCCGGGAAATCTTTCCACTAGTGGACTTCTACCCCTTGAGAACACAGCTGGACTTCTGGTGATTCCCAGCACCGTATCATCCAACATGGCCGCCCTGGACTATGAACATCTCGGCTGCTCCTCTTAGATATAGAAAGCAGAAAGGGGCTCTCACCATTGCAGAGCGCTGTGGCTGCTCCATGACACCAGCCTGGAGAAGAGCAGCAGTCAGAGAGCATGCCGCAGCACCCGGGCACCAACAGCTGCCACACCAGCCCCCTGGTCACCCACTCGACAGTGCCTGGGCCAGGAACCAGCTCAGGAAGAAGGTGCTGCCCAGTACATCCCCAACACCTAACAGCTGGCCATCAGCACAGACTCAAACTGTACACACATATGCCATAAACACACACACCCTATATACACTCACTATGCACATGCCATATACAGACACTACTGTATATACACACACACATACTATATACATAGGCACACTTTATATACCCATTAAGTATATACACTATATACTGTACATACAAATGCTGTATACAGACACTATATACCTACCCATAATATGTATACATACATAGACACACTATATGTACACACACACTTACTGTATACAGACACACTATATACACAGACCGTGCATACACCATACATACACAAACACACTGTATATAAAAACACAGGCCTTTCTCATTCCCTCACAGCTCTTGGTCCTCTCTTCAACACCCAGCCAGATTATTATTATAACATACTTTACTACAATGAGGGAGTCTGTAGCCATTTCGTAAGCAGCAGGAAACAGATGTCAGGTTTTCTTTCATGGAGTTTTTATTAAAATATTTGGTTTTATTCTGCGTGGCTGGACCAGCATTTTAAACAAATTTCAAGTGGTAAGTCATTAGTAACCCTATAAACTAAAAACAGTAGAAACAGGACATAGCCTGGCTTGACTTCTTAGGCCTCGTTCACAGGGCTTATTGCGGGGACAGATTTCGCCCCGCAATTACGGCGGCACCCGTGCAGCGGGGCGGGGGGCCGGCAGCTCGCCAGCCCCATAGACTGTCATTATCTACGGCGCGTACACGCCGTAAATAATTGACATGTCACTTTCTCCCCCGCGGCGGATTCGCCGAGCGGGGAGGGGAGACGGAATCCATAGTTCTCTATGAGAACTGTGGATTACCGTAATGACTGGGACGTATTCCAGCCGTACTGCAGCGCAAATACAGCTCCAATCAGCGCCCAAATAAGCCGTGTGAACGAGGCCTAAAGGTGTGTTCACATGGCGTTTGTGAAAGACGTATTTGGATATGTATTACGTACCCAAATACATATTTAACAATGTTCCATTCCATTTTCATTAATGTTTCATTCTTAACGACGATACGTATTTTACATACGTTATTGTATTGTATTTTACAGACCTGTACAAAGAAGTGACATGTTGCTTCTTGATTAGTTTTTACACATTTCACAGCCTATTAGAAACAATATTTTTGCACTCCCGAAAACATATCCAAATGTGTACCCTACTTTTTGGTACGTATTTGGATATGTTTTACGTATTCAACACGCTGTGTGCACATACCTTTATATAGGAAACATCAAAACGCTTTTTAATGTTGTAACCATCCAGCAAAGTAGTTCATAAACAGTATAAACAATATAGACAACTGAGAAGAAATATGAACGTGAAGATGTTCATTGCTGCAAAATAACCAATACATACAATAGGAGATTGGAATTGGAGTAACTTGCTGTCCAGTGCTGGAGAACTACATCGCCAGCATTATCTGCAGGTTAATAACTGTAACGTGAACTTGCAATGAAAGAGGTTAAAGAACATGAACCATCCTGTGTAGTGTATATACCATGAGTGCACAGTGCATGCAGGCTGGAGGATTCATTGCAGAGAACTGCTGGGGTTAGTGAACTCCTATGAATGGGGGGAGGGAATCATGAAGCTGCAGTGCATCATGGGATGACAGGAAGCTGCTGCTGCTGCTGCAGAGCGTGGATATGTCACAGTGCAGGTAATATGTTGCGGTGTTTGTGGATGTTTGCAGGATTCCTATGTAAAGAGCTATGGGGTTCCTCAACTGAGAAGCAGCAATGTCAGTGCACGGAGCAATCCGGGCTGCGGGGAGATGTATAGTGTGAGGAGACCTGTATGTTTTACCATCAGGCTGTCACTTATTATGTATTGCTTCATAGCCTGCGCTGTGTTGTAGTGCACTACGTGGATGTTTTTAATTGTACAAAAAGAATACAATAATGTTTTGATCTCTAAGTAATCTTATATCCCTGGGCTTTAGGAAATGCTTGTTATGTTTGCACCGTGCGGATACATCTATACTTGTGATTCACACGTATATGATATATGTTGATGATATTGCTTTAGGGAGTTCCCACAGCGGATTTGTGAGTTGTACTGTGACAGGTACAAGTACGACCCCCCAGTACGGTAAAATCATAGCACTCACTATATGCTATGATAAGCTGACGTTTCCCCTGGAAAATGAAAATGAATAGGAGGCCGTAGCACTGTTGAAATATGCCGTGTTGGGTTGTTGAGAGGTGAGTATATTCTTTATTATGGTGCCAGTGTCCTAAAAATATTGTACTAAACTTACCAATCTCATTAAACATTCTTAGCTTCTATGGAGACTCTGCAAAGTGGTGTACAAAACCCTATGACCAGACAGTCCTTGGGCTGGGCGCACACAGGGGGCCTTATGTATAATAACTGTCTGGCATACCAACCAATCAGAGCTCAGCTTTTATTTTTCCAGAGTATTTTATGAAATGAAAGCTGAGCTCTGATTGATTGCTATGGGCAACAGACAGTCTTACTGCTACACAGTTTTCATACATAAAGCCCAGTGTGTTTTGGTGTGTATTTTGCAGCGCTAGTTGTAAGCCAAAACCAGCAGTGGAGCCTACAAAGAGAAAGCATAATGAAGACGCTTGTGCTTCTTCTGTGTTTTGAGCCCATTCCTGGTCAAGCAACATTGTGTGAACCCGGCCTTATAGGACATGTTCCAAACCTATTGCCTCTAGATCACAAGTAGTGTGTGTGTGTGTGTGTGTGTGTGTGTATGTATGTATGTATATATATATTATATATATATATATATAATATATATACATACATACATCTCACACTCACACACACACACACACACTACTTGTGATTCAAGAATCTATAATAGATGGACCACTGTCATGGATCTATTCTAGAGACTTTTTCCAATTGAAGATCCGGTGCATGGATATCTCTAGGGCCCATGGGGCTGATATATGTACTTTGGAAGAAAATGGTAGATCCAGCACCAGGAAAATATTTTACATAAGTCTTTATTCCATCCCAAAATTAGTTAAAACATGGTTTTCATGGCAGGGTGGTGTGCAGTATCAGTCACCAACTATCCACACAGTGAAAATCATTTGTGCTGCTTATTCCTACTCCCAATAGGTTATTGGGGGTTACAGAGAATAGGACCCGTACCATGTCCAAACTATCCCATCCAGCAGGTGACGAGCTATGCTACATTTGATGGACTCAGCCGTTCTGTATTTCAGACATGGGATAGTCAGAGTGTAAAAGGTTGACGGTTGGTTTACAGACAGTTTTCAAATCAAAAACCGTCTATAAATCCGACTGAAAACCAGTGCAGTGGGGATGTACCCTTAGGCCTTGTTCACTCGGCTTATTCTGGGACAGATTGGAGCCGCACTGCGCACCGGATTTGCGCTGCAGTACGGCTCCAATCCGTCCCAGTAACTATGGTAATCCACAGTTCTCATAGAGAACTGTGGATTACGTCGCTCCTCCCCGCTCGGCGAATCGGCCGCGGGGGGGAGAAAGTGACATGCACATTATTTACGGCTCCCCCGCCGCGCCCCCGGCCCTGCCCCTTATTCAAGCCGTACTGCGGGCGGGATCCGTCCCGCACTTACGACTTGAATAAGCCGTGTGAACACGGCCTTAGGCCATGTCCCCACGGCACCGGTTTGCGGCTTGTTTTTTAGACTGTTTACGGTTTTGAAAACCGTCTGCACGGGTTTTCCACCCAGCGGTTTTTCAAACCGCGTGTCGCCCAAAAAACATTGAACATGTTCATTCTTCCATCCGGTCTTCGGACGGAATCTGAACAAGTGAAGGGGGAGAGCCGTCCCCCTGAGGCCGTGTGCACGGCTTAAAAACCAGACAAACACCGGTCGGATACACCGACCAGTATCTGTCCTGTGCCGTGGGGACGCACCCTTAGGCCTAGACAGTTTTCATACATGTCCCCCATAGTTTCCATTGAAATCAATAAGATACATATGGGCAAAAAGTCAGCTCACCCAGCTCCAAAAAGTATCTTTTCAAACTTACTTCCACATATAATGATAATAATCTTTATTTATATAGCACCAGCATATTCTGCAGCACTTTACAATTTGGAGGGTGTAGGTACAGACAAAAATATATACATTACAAAATGAAAAGCTACTTACAGATGAGACACAAGGTGTGAGGGCCCTGCTCGCAAGAGCTTACAATCTATTAGGATATATGGGTGAGATAAAGGGTAAGAAGTGCTAGGTTTACAATGGTCCAGCCATGTGACATAAATATGGGGTGGTTTATATAGAATTCGGATGGACCTGCCACCATGACAGTACATCTATATACAGATAAGTGCTGAATGGTAGAGAGTGACAGAAAATGTGTGCGTTAGAGAGTGGGGGAGTGGTTAGCAATTAGGGATCTTGGTAGGCCAGACTGAGAAAATGTATTCTCAGAGCCCTCTTAAAACTGTGAGGGTTGTGAGTGTGCCTAATCGCCTGCGGTAGTATGTTCCAGAGAACTGGTGCCGCCCGTGCAAAATCTTGGAGGCGGGCATGGGAGGTTCGAATGACTGAGGAATGTAGTCTAAGATCATCCGCCGAGCGGAAAGACCGGATAGGGTGGTAGACAGAGATGAGGAAGGAGATGTAGGGGGGTGCAACGCTGTGGAGAGCTTTATGGGTGAGAATGATGAGTTTATATTGTATCCTGTACTGAATGGGCAACCATTGCAGGGTGGGGGCACGGGGGTTAGAGGGCTTTCAGTTTTAGCGGTGGGGGGAAAAGATTAGGGGCGCTGTTTTTCGGGGACGTTTGGAGAGGGGAGGGGTTTTGCAGAGGGGGGGGACCGAAAAAGGCAGGGAGTTTACATTTAGTCCAGCGAGAGGGGAAAAAGGGAAGCAGTAATGGGGGTTTTGAGTTTTTTCGAAGTGGAAAAAGGGAGGTTTTTTTGGAGGATGTTCTTGAGGTGGGGGGGGCCCAGGAGGGGGGGCAAGGGGATTGGATTTTTTGGGGGGTTAAAGGGACGGATTAGAATCAAGTAAAACCCCCAAGGGGACGGGGGCCCTTTGTTTTCAAGGAGTTATGGTGGGGGCCCCCACACTGAAACGGGAAAAAATGGGGTTGGGTCGGTTTGGCTGGGGGGAATGATTAGAATTTCCCCAGTTTTTAGTGGGGGTTTAGTTTAAGATAGAGGGAAGGGGAAATGATGCCCAGAAAACAGGGGACAGGCAGTCACTGGTGTTTTGTGGAGGTTGGGAATGTTGTAACGGGAGGAGCTGTTTTAATTGATTTGTCACCCGGGAAAGAGATGGTACTGGAAGCCAATTTGTGATGGTTTGTCCAATTTGGTTTTGTTTGTGTAGATTGGAAGGGGAGAGGCCCTAAAAAACAGATCCGGAGGCCCCCCAAACGGGTGGGGGGGTAAGAGGAGAGGGGGTTTTAAAACCCTAAAAAATTGGGGGACATGAAGGAGGGGTTTTGGGAAAGGGTTTTAAGGGAGAAAACCCAAGAGGGGAGTGGTGTCTGGGGGGCCAATTGGTGTAAACCCTTTGTTGAGGAGGAGATGGTGTTTCAAAAAAGTGTAAAATGTTTGGCAGAGAGTTCGAGGAGAAGCAACAAGGGGGTATTTAAACCCAAATTTTTTCCCCTTAGGAGGTTTTTAAAAAAAACTTTTTGTTTTAGAGGTTTCTGGGGGAGCGTAAGGGGGGGGGAAAACCGTTTTGAAAGAGGGTCAAAAGAGGGGTTAACGGGGAAGAAAACGGATTAAAAGGGGGGTTGGGGCCCCAAGGGTTTTCCAGGAGTTTAGGGGATGAAGGGCGGTTGGGAAAAATTTTCCCGAAATTTGGGAAAGCCCCCGGGGGAAAACGGGGCCAGGGGGTTGGTTTTTTTCAGAAAAATTTTTTTTAAAAAAACGGCGTTTTAAAAAAGGGGAGGGAGGGAAAGACCCCAGTGGAGAGAGAGGGTTTGGGAAGATTGCAGAAAGGGTTTGGAGGGGGACAGCTGGGGGAAAATAAAAATGGACAAGGTGGGGGGGAATGGGTTCTTTTAGAGGGGGTTGGTGGGGGGGAGCAGAAAAGGGGAACCCTGGTACTTCTTTTTTCGTTTTTGGGGTTTAAAGGCTAAAAGAGCAGACTGGGGGATTTGGGGGAAGGGCCCGGGGATAAGTTTTAAATTGGGGATTAGATCCCAATGTTTTCCCCGGATTCTGTTTTTTCTTTTTTGAAGTAAAGGGGGCCAGGTCTTCGGGGGCCCCGGTAAATGACCTCTGTCCCTAAAATTTGGGCCCCGAGGGGGGAGGGGGAAAAGGGGTTTTTTAAAAGGGGTTTTTGGGTTGTTGTTAAGGTTGAGATGAGGGAAAGGGGGAAATATTTTTGTTTGGTGAAATGAAGGGCAGTTTTGGTAAGTCCTGGGTTTTAAATTTGTTGTGGAAAAAGTCGGCAGGAAAGTTTTGGGATTTTTCTCCACAGACGCTCAGCAACCGGGAAAACATCGTTGCAGTGGGGGGAGTTGGGGGGTGTGTCCCGGGGGCGGGGCGGGGGGGGGCTCGGGTGGTGCGGGTGTGGGAGGGTCCCAAAATATGTCCGGGGGGTTGGTATTTGAGATTTTTCCCTTTGTAATTTTTGAAAAAGGGCCAGGTAGGACGGGGAGGGGGTTTAGGAGTTTGGGGGGGGAAACAGTGGGTGGTATGATGTTTTTGAGTTCTTTGGGGTTTTTAATGGGCTGTTTTTCTGGAAGTGTGTTTGGGCATTTTGTCCCAGAGATGGCTGAGAGTTAGTGTTTTAGTCAAGGGGATCGGGTTGGGTTTTCAGAGAGAGTATAAAGGAGAATTAGTGAGGTTAGAAATTTAGGGGGGAAAAACGGGGCAGAAAAAACAAAAATAAAGAGAGTTCCCCTCCTTTTTGGGTGGGAGAGTCTGTAAAAAATGGAAAAGGGTGAGGGGGAAAAGGTTAGGGGCCCCCAGAATTTATTTTTGGGAAACCCCCAAAATCGCTCCACAATCGCTTGTAAAGGGGGTTTCCCTGGGTTTTTTAATTTTTTTGGGAAAAAAAAGTGGGGTTTTTTTGCTATAATATTCCCTTTTTTTTTCCCTGAAAATTTATTTGTTTGAATGCTGTTTGAATGCTGTTTGTTTGAATTTGAAGAATAGGCGCTGGAATTTTTGTGATAATGTTGCTGTGTAAAAAAGTTGTTTTTTTTGGGGAAATGCCTTGGGGGTATGGCACTTAGAAGAGTTGTCCGGGGCTTTGTTGGGGAAAAAGGGTAGGATTTGAAATGAAAAATGAAGGGTTTCTCACCCCTCCTTTACAATTTTTTTAATGGGGGGATTTTGGAGAATAAAGATGTTAAAGGGGGAGGGACGGAGTTATGCCATTAGCTAAGATATGCCATCACTTTCTAAATATTGTAGGTTCAAATAAGGTGACCTTTACCAATCCTCAGAATGAAGGAAACCCCCACCAGATTTTGATATTTTAAAAAAAAAGGGCTGCGCATAAAATTTCCAAAACATAAAAAAAATGTTGTTATGTTTTCTTTTTTTTTTTTTAAAAAAAATTTAAATTTTTTTTAAATTTTTTCAATAAAAAAAAAACATTTTCAAATTAAAAATGTCCCTTTGATGAGGGTACCTTTTTTCCCCAAGAAATAATATAGGGATATTAAATACAAATAAAAAAAGTTCCCAAGCATTTAAGTACAAAATAGTACTAATGGAAAAAATTTTGGCTTTATAAAAAATAAGGTTTAAGCAAAGAGGTCCAAACTTCAAAAAATAAAGAAAGGAAAAAAAAAAAAAATAATTTAAAAAAAAGTTAAAAACCCCCCCCCCCCAAAAAAAACCCCCAAAAAAAATCACAAAAAAAAGTGGGGAAACCCCTTTGCCGTTAGGGATAAGAGACATAATCACATTTTTACTATGTAATCAAGTAAAGGGGCTGGAATAAAAAAGGGTGAAAACCCAAAAAATGTGTGGGGGCAAGGCGAGATGTCCAAAACCCGGCCCCCGCCCCATAAACACGGGAAGTGAAATTGATGGGGACAATTCCCCCCCAACCCGGACACAAAAGTTACCAAGGGGGGTAAACCCCGGGGCCCGGGGGTTTTAGGTATGGGGTAAGGTTTAAAACTCCCATGTTATGGGGTCCCGGGGGTCCCAAACCCCCCCGGGGTGCCCGCCCAGTCGAGGGGAGGGGATCCGGGGTGTAAACAAAAAGGGGTCCCTTTATCTCCTGGGGTGAGTAAAAGGGTTTTATGATCCTTTTCCCTTTCTTGAAAAAAATTTTGGCTTGGGTTTCTTTTGTTTTATGATGTCGGGTTTGTCCATTTTTCCGATGAAAGTTTTACACCTGGATCAATTCCTTTCAATGTTTGGGGCGGTTTGGTTTCCCCCCAAATTTTGGGCCCGGGGGGGCTTCTTTTTAAAACCGCTAATAAAAAATTAAAAGCAGGGAAATGGGTGGTTTTAAAATGTGGTAAAATTTTGGAAAAAGGGGCTTTTGTTGGGGTCTTTTTTTTAAAAGCCCCCGAAATTTAAAATTAGGGGGTTTTTTGAGGGGTTCCCCGGGTTTTATGGTTTTTCCCCAAGGGGCCCCCTATACTATGGGGCCAAAATTTCCCTGGGGGGGGTGCCACACTTGGGGGGGGACGTCAAACGGTCTGGGGGCAAAGGGTGGTTGGGGGGGGGGGTATTTAAAGGGCCAAAAAATTTCGGAATTTGGGGAATTTCTTTAAAAAGGTCCTCCCCTTCTCAAATTAAAAAATATTTTTTTTATGGATCT